>CBVK0100154678.1:0-27240 GCA_900067695.1 Picea abies
GCTCTTCCGATCTCACTTTATTCGGCTCTCAGAAGATCTCATATCTGACACTTTTCCTCTTTTCTAAAGACCGTTGGAAGACTGGATGTCCAGAGCAGACTTTATTTCCCCTCTCTTTCCCTCCACTTACTCACCACTATCATTATTATTGGCTTAAGTTAGGTCAAGACCTCATATGTCACTGTTGTTCCAACCCATTTTTCTGAGTTAGAACGATATGGTTCTAAGTTCCTTTTCATTTGATCAACTTTTACAAACAAATCGTGACATAAATTGATGGGTGTCGGGCTCTGCTCCTGCTGCAATCCAGGAGTGACTTCCGACGCTAACATTTCTAGTGCCGTTGTCAGGAATGAAGTTGAAAATTTTCCCCAAGATCGAATGACATTGAGCCTCTGATTCTGAATATGCATCAGGCATCAAAGCATTTGAAGATTGCTACTGTTCACCTGGCGACTCCATTGTGACGACTCCACTGTGGTGAACTTGTCATTTTAATTGTGGCTTTCAGAGATAGACACACGCGGTCCCATCTAGAGCTGCCTCTAGCTATGCCTAAAGCTGAGCTGCAGGTGAGTTTCAAAAGAGGAAAGGCCCCCCAAAGAGAAACTTTCACCGCCAAATCAGGTAATTTGTCGTCTCCTTCTGTAGAAACTCCCTTTTCTTCTCCTCAACTTCGCAATAGACCTTTTTCTGAAGCCTCTTGTTTCCTGAATTTCAGAAGTGTTCCTGTTGAGTTTTCTTCTCCTGGTTTTGGATTATAGGGAGAAACCCTTGTCACTTCCCTCTCACCTATAAGCCTATTTCCAGTATCCCCTGTTCAAGCTCCTTCCCCTCCGAGTTCTCCTCCACCTAATATCCCTATGGCAGGAGAAAATTCCCCCATGACCAGAATGGAGGCTATTATAGCCACCAAGTATTCTCCCCTTTTGCTACCCCAGCCTCTCAATGCCCTTCCAGCAAATGGCTACCTCAAGCAGCTGCCCAAGTTTACAAGTGAGGGGGACATAACTGCAGAAAAACACCTTGAATCCTTTTACAGTTTTACAAATGATCATGTCATCATGCATGCAAATGTGTGGATGAGGATTTTCGTCCATAGCCTTGAAGGTGAGGCTAGAAAATGGTTTAGGGCCCTACCTCCTGGAGCTATTAATGGGATTGAGACTTTGGATAATGCCTTTTTGAGACAGTGGGGAGACAAAAAGGACTTCATGTATTATATGACAGAGTTTGGATCTTTGAAGAGAAAAGAAGGAGAATCTGTTTCTAACTTCTCCAAAAAATTTAATAAAATGTACAATAAAATCCCCACTGAGATTAATCCCTCAGAAGCCTCTGTGAAGATCACTTATGCTAGCGCTTTTGATCCCGATTTTTGCCTCCTATTGAGGGAAAGGAGAGCCACCACTCTGGCTCACATACAAGACACGGTCGTAGAAGTAGACTCTAATATATTGGTTGTTGACCAGCTCAGAAGTAAGGCTGACAGAGACATACCCAGAAGGAGAACTGAAGCTTCCTCATCCCATTCCTCTCCCCTTCCCCCTCAGACGGATGAGGTAACTAAAATGTTGAAATCTCTTTCGGCTAGGATGGAAAGGTGGGAGTTAGAGGGGAAGCCTGTGTACAGGAATCCCCAGAATACTGATAACAGAGGTTTCAGGAGGCCTATTAACAATGTGCCCCAGGTCTTCCCAAGGGAACAAAGGAGCAGAGACAAATATGATCAGAGGATTCATACCCCTCTCCAAAACAACATAGTTGCTCATGAGGAAGGAGAGGAGATAGAAGAACTCAACCCTGAAATTCACTACATTGAAGACACCTCCCCTTTTCCCCATTTGACTCAGTATGCATATGAAGAGTCTCTTATGAATGTCCAAATTAGTGAGTTGGGTAAAGGGGAGAAGGCTAACAATGCGCATAACAGATATCATCTCAGGTCAAAAAAGAAAGATGATACTTTTGACAGCCAGGGTTAGCCCCTCATAGCAAAAAGGCTTGCTAAAGCTGCAGCGATAACTACTAAAGAAAAGAAAACTCATAATACTTCGTCAGTAGCCAAAGAGCCTGTCTCCGAGGTAAGGGAACCTCCTAAGCCCCTCTCCTCTTTTAGTTTTGAGCATGAGATTCAGAAGATCAGAATTCTTGTACCCCTCTCAGAACTAGTTAAAAATGAAGATTTCAAAAGATCCCTCTCTAAGATGCTTCAATCCGAGCCCCCCCCAGCCTTCCACAGACTCAATAAATCTTCAAGATGAAAATCCAACAGTTGTCTTAGGTCCCATGGTAGAAGACAGATATTATTCATCCCCTCCCTTCTACATATCCCTGAACATACATGATAAGGTGTTGCATAATTGCCTCATGGATTCAGGGGCTTCCCACAACCTTATGCCCAAAATAGTCATGGATGAATTGGGACTAGAGGTGACAAAGGCTTACCATGACTTGTACTCTTTTGATTCAAGGAGGGTGCAATGCCTCGTAGTCATCAAAGACTTGGTTGTCTCTTTGTTTCAGCTACCAATGAAAAGTGTGGTCATGGACATTGTAGTAGTCGATGTTCCTCCCAAGTTCGGCATGTTGATGTCAAGATCTTGGATTAAAAATCTTGGAGGAACATTACAAATGGATCTCACATATGCTACCATTCTAGTATTTGGAGGGGAGCACAGGAGGTTGTAAGGAGAAACCCAACTAGCCTACATTGTTAGTGATGAGGCAAATCCCACCAATCACCCTATCTTTGCACTAGACACTGATTTGGGATCTAGTTTGTTGCAGCTCACTGATGCTCCTGAAGCAACTTTTAAAATCAAAAGGCATCCCCCTTTCAATCACAAGATACCTCCTCCAATCACCTCTGTTTGGAAGATGTTTTTCTATGGGGCTTCTTCTAGCGAAGGCGCTGGCACTGGGCTGGTGTTGGTGTCACCATGTCAGGAAACCATATCCATATCATACAAGCTAGAATTTGAAGCCACCAATAATGTGGAAGAATACGAAGCTCTGGTTCTGGGTTTAATGGATGCAAAGGAGATGGGGATAGAGGAGATAGCAGTGTTCGGAGATGCTATGGTGATTATTCAGCAAGTCATAAATGCTTATCGGGCCAAGCATCCTCAGCTCAGGAGCTACAGAAATGAGGTGTGGGACTTGATTGACAATTTCTTCTCAGCTTTCAACATCTCTTTTATTCCAAGGGAGAAAAATGCTTTGGCCAATTCATTAGCCGCTTCAGCGAGTCTATTCAGGATCCCTCTGCCACCTAAGGGAAAATATGATGTTGAGATAAAATATAGGCCAGTTGTACCAGATAATGTTAGACATTGGAAGGTATTCAAAGACGATCTTGACATCAAGAATTTTCTACAAGCTATCGACGAATTTTCTGCATTGCACATTGATCAGGACCCTGACCTTGAAGGTCACCTCTACCCTGAGGTATTTTTAAATAAAATCGCTAATCACCAGATTATTCAGCTGCCTAGCAATCACATTCCAAAGGGACTAGTCCCTTTAGAAATATTGTTCGATGGTAATGATGTGGCAATAAAGGGTGAAGTTTAGAATGAAGATACCGATTCAGCCGAGTGCAACATTGGCACATCGGAGAAGCCTAAATTTGTCAGGTTGTCAAGCAGCCTGACCAAAGAACAGAGAGCCAAATATGCTGAGCTATTAAGAGAATTTGTTGATGTGTTCGCATGGACTTATGGAGACCTCAAGACATATCACACGTCTGTCATTGAACACAAGATCCCACTGAAGGAGGAGGCTAAACCATTTAGGCAGAAGTTAAGATAGATAAATCCCATGTTGCTGCCTATCATGGAGAGAGAAGTAAAGAAATTGTTAGATGCCCAAATCATTGTCCCTTGAGATATTCTGAGTGGGTGGCCAATTTGGTCCTGGCGAGGAAGAAAAGTGGGGAAATCAGGCTCTGTTTTGACTTCAGAAACCTCAACAGGAGCTCAAAGAAAGACAATTATCCCTTTCCCAACATGGAACACATATTGCAGAGGGTAACTGGTGCATCCAGGATATCCATGGTTGATGGCTTCTCTGGGTATAATCAGATATCAGTCATGCCCTAGGATAGAGAGAAGACGGCCTTCACCACTCCCTAGGGGACATTCATGTATGCCAAGATGTCGTTTGGACTTATGAACGCGGGAGCAACTTTTCAACGAGCTATGGATATGGCCTTCATAGGAGAGAAAGACCAGTTTGTGGTGATCTATCTGGATGACATCACAGTCTTCTCCAAGTCTGATGTGGAGCATTGTTGTCACCTAAGGAAGGTTTTCCTGAAATGCTGGAAGTTTGGCCTTTCTTTAAATCCCAAGAAGTCTATTTTTACTCTGAAGGAGGGGAAGCGGTTAGGCCATATAGTATCAGCAGAGGGAGTGAGGATTGATCCCAACAGGGTAGAGGAAATTCATACCCTGTCACTTCCCATATCTAGGAAGGAAGTTCAGGCCTTTTTGGGGAAGATTAATTTTTTGAGGAGATTCGTCTCAAATTTTGTTGAGTTGGTGAAACACATCACAACCATGCTCAGGAAAGGAAATGAAGTAAAATGGATTGTTGAGCCTAGGGAATCTTTCATCCAAATAAAAAGGGCCTTGACTGAGGCACCTGTGCTGATCAGTCCTAACTATTCCAAGGATTTTCTATTTTTTTCGTTCTCTTCTTTTGATACAATAGCAGTGGTCTTGTTGCAAAAGAACGAGGAAGGTTGAGAGCAGCCCATTTCCTTCTTCAACAAGGCATTAAGAGATGCAGAGATCAAGTATGCAATCATGGAGAAACAATCTTATGCCTTAGTGAAAGCTCTCAAAGATTTCAGAGTCTGTGTCTTGCACTCAAAAGTGACTGCGTACGTGCCTTCAACATCTGTGAAAGATATCCTTATACAACCTGATGTAGATGGAAGAAGAGGTAAATGGATCGCCAAGATTTTGGAGTTTTACCTAGAGATAAAGCCCACCAAGTTGGTTGAAGGGAATGGTTTAGCCAAGCTATTGGTTGAATCCAATTGCAGGGTCTTGGGGGTTAGCTTCATAAATACTTGCTCAGAAAATCTGCCAGCTGATTCATCCAACAAAATCTCCCACAACGGCTCATCACTAGCAGAATGCACCTGGTACCTAGACATTTTTTACTTTCTGCAAGAGATGAAGCCTCCTGATGGAATGGATAAAAGTAAGGCAAGAGATTTAAAGCTCAAGACGATAAGGTATTGCCTCATTAACCAAGTCTTGTACTGGAGAGACCCCCTGGGGGTGTTGCTGAGGTGTCTAAGCCCACAGGAAGCCCAGAAAGTTATGTTTGAGTTCCATGGTGGCCTTTGTGGAGGGCATCATTTTTGGAAGACCACAGCTCACAAAATTCTTAGGGCTAGGTACTACTGGCCCACCTTATTCACTGATGTCTACAGAGAAGTTAGAGCTTGTATCAAATGCCAAAGGTTCTCAGGAAAGCAGCAGCTCAACTAACTGCCACTAAATCCTGTGGTAGGTACAACACCTTTTCAACAGTGGGGGTTGGACTTCATTGGGGAGATTCATCCTCCTTCGAGTGGCCAACACAGAAGGATCCTGATTGCAACAAACTATTTCACTAAGTGGATAGAAGAGGCCCCCACCAAGAGTGCTTCTCACAAGGTTATTGTCAGCTTTCTGAAGGATATCATAGCCATATTTGGCTATCCCAGTAGAATTTTCACTGATAATGCCGATTCTTTCAAGTCTAAACCTTTGATTAAGTTCTGTGAAAAGTTCAAAATTTCACTAATTCACTCCACCCCCTATTATCCTCAAGGAAATGGACTGGCAGAATCTTCCAATAAAAGCCTAATCAAGCTCATCAAAAGATTGTTGGAAGATAATAAGATGGCTTGGGATTTAAAGCTCAAATTCGCTCTATGGGCCGATCGAGTGATAATGAAAAGGTCCCTGGGCACCTCAACTTTTCACAATTAGTTTATGGGACGGAGGCTATTTTTCCCACTCAACTCGTGTTACCTGTAGCAAAATTCTTCCAGGATCTTGAAGGGGAGCCAGACCATATGGTCAGAAGGATTCATCAAATAGTGGAGTTGCAACAAATCAGAGAACAGGTGATGGACATGGCCCATAGTCATCAGCAGAAGGTCAAGCAGGTTTTTGACAGGAAGGTCAAAAAGAAGGAATTCGAGCTTGGGGATTTGGTGCTTAAGTGGGATGCACCCAGGCACGATAGGGGAAAACACAGCAAGTTTGATGCCCTCTGGATCGGGCCCTTCAAGATCATTGAAGTATTCTCAAATAACACTTATAAGTTGCAGGATTTGGAGGGTGAGGAAGGCTTTAATGGCCCAGTAAATGGGCATTTCCTGAAAAAATGTTTTGTTTTAGCCGTAGGTGGCTCCTCGTTCTGTAAATATTGTCCTTTTAGTTGTTTATTTATTTATTCTCAACATTATCGACGACTCCATAGCGCAACAGCAAGGCACTGAAGCTGCAAATGAGTTCTTAGAGCATCGCAGGGACGACTCTATCCCCCATGGAGCCTAATGTTAGCGCAAATTCTTGCAAGAGGGTGTTTTCTTTTGGTTTCGGTCCCCTAGTGTAAATGCATAGAAGTGGGTTTTGAAAGTTGGTCGAGTGTGTTTTATTCAAAGGCCACAGCCATGAGCACTGAGCGCAGCCCACAGAAGAGGCCCATTTTGGGCTTAAAATCAAGCGATCTGGCACTTTGTCTTTCAACAGTGAGGATCCACAGATGGGGCAGATTGACGGCCATCGGGTAAGTTTGGGTCATAGAGTTGCACATGGTCAAGCGCCTGATCTCATCTCCTATGGTCAAAATCATCTTGGCTATCCATCCAATGGGACACATGGCGCGCGATCAAGCCATTTCGGCTATCGGGACTTTGGGAGAATAGAGGGTTTCCTCCTTCCACTGCATTTTGAAACCCCGAAGCCCAAAACGCCGAAAGGGTCTAGGCCAGAGGTGGTCCCACATTCAAGAAATTATCTCGGCTCCATCCAATGGGACACATGGCACACGATCAAGCCATTTTATCTATCGAGACTTCGAGAGAATAGAGGGTTTCCTCCTTCCACTTCATTTCAAAACCCTGAAGCCCAAAATGTCGAAAGGTTCCAGGCCAGAGGCGGTCCCACATTCAAGAAATTATCTCGACCGTCCATCCAATGGGACATGTGGCACGCGATCAAGCCATTTCATCTATCGGGACTTCGAGAGAACAGAGGGTTTCCTCCTTCCATTGCATTTCGAAACCCCAAAGGCTGGAATGATGAAAGGGTCCAGGCCAGAGGTGGTCCCACATTCAACAAATTATCTCTGTTGTCCATCCAATGGGACACATGGCGCGTGATCAAGCCATTTCGTCTATCGATACTTCGGGAGAATAGAGGGTCTCATTCTTCACTATATTAGGAATCCCCAAAACGTGAAATGTCAAAAGAACCTTTGAATATAGGCATAGGGTCATAGCCCGTGGTCACGTGGGGTGATAGAAAGAACTATGTGAAGGGCCAAAGCATCGGGTTTAGCTGCAGAAGGGATCGTTGCATTCTCCAGGTACCAGTTCAACTCGGCCTCGATCTTGGTCCCTGCTAAAAGTAAAATAAAGGTGGGGGGTGGTAGTTGAAACCTCATCTCACTCATTAAATGCAAAGCATGGAGGTTCCAGCAGGAAGTCTACCTGAGATAGTCCTGTATACTGATTTTTTCCAAAGAAGCCATGTCGAGTCCTTGTCTGACTAGAGGAGTCTTCACATGCTATTTTAGCCTTTAATGTTTCAACTACCCCCCTAAAAGGGCCATGCAAAGTTAAGGTGATGTTTGATGAAGGAGTTCAGTCCAGATTTGACTGAAGAGATGTTATGCCCTGGAAGTTCTAAGATGCCTCTGTTGGGTGAATGTTTAGGAGTGTATTTACTCAGTTTTTGTATTTTTGTAGGCATCGATGGTAGAGCATATCTCTCGATTTTAAAGATTTAATTTAGCCTCTAGTTCTCTAGTTATATCAGAATGTTTGAGACTTCTTATTTAATGGCAGCCAGTTTCTTCTTTTCCTTTTCCCTCTGAATCTGAAATCCCGGGCATGGATGATCCAGTCAGGTGTTGCATAGCTATATAATGTAGGTTTGATTATATCAGTTCTGCAATCTTTTTAGGTTCATTTTCAAGTTTATTCGGCTCTCAGAGGATCTCATATCCAAGACTTTTCCTCTTTTGTAAAGACCGTTGGAAGACCAGATGTCCAGAGCAGAATTTATTTCCCCTCTCTTTCCCTCCACTTACTCACCACTATCATTATTACTGGCTTAAGTTAGGTCAAGACCTCATATGTCACTACTGTTCCAGCCCAGTTTTCTGAGTTAGAACAATATGGTTCTGAGTTCCTTTCCATTTGATCAACTTTTATAAACAAATAGTGACATAAATTGATGGGTGTCGGGCTCTGCTCCTACTGCAATCCAGGAGTGACTTCTAATGCTAACAGAGTGAATGCATGATTTTTATGAATATTTCATTTCAATTCATGTGATATACATTTGGAAGTGATTGAATTTTTAGTATGTTATAATTATGAGACCTTTTATGGGGCTATTGTAAATGTTGCAATGAAAGAATTATATGCATGAATACTTATAGTTTTTTGGTTGATTAAAAGTTCATATTGTAGGTAAAATTGTCTTGGATATGGAAATGAGTGTAAGTCCATAATGAAGACTAGGTTCTACCACATGCAAGAGCCAAACATTATTACAAGAGCATCATACTTGTGAAATTTGATTTATGTATGAAACATGTTTGAAACAAAATGTTTTTTATTGAAATTATTATTATGATATCTCATGTAAGTTGTATGTATATGATACACTTGAGATGATGGATTTGTCTAGGAAATATAGATGATGGTTGTTGAAGTTGGAAAGCATAGAGAAAATGTCATTGTAGTGACATTGGAACCCTATGATATGCCTTGATCATCATTTAGATGTCCTATTCTATGTTAAATCAAGCCAATGGGATTCCCTAGCAGTAAGAATATATAATTCTACACTCTTCTTGTACAAGAAATCCTTCGAAAATGATGGATCACTTGAGGGACTATTGAGAAAAGAAGGGGATGCCTAATCCTATAAGGTGAGTGACTACAAGGAAGAGGTGACTTGAATGAATCTATTGTGAGATATTCATGTTGCATGCTAGTTGGGATCATGAATGCATTATATACATTTGGTGTGTTCAAGAAAACAGTGAATTGAGCCTTGTCTGTGGCAGCCATATGGAGAAAACATGTATTCATAAATACAAGTAGTGGGTTGATTTTCATATTTAATCTTATGTTATGAATATATATGTTTCAAATATGAAAGTGAAATTTATATGAATAGAATAATCGGTGCTTAAAATGGCTATGACATGCATGATTTTTTATTTGTTGATTATTTTAAGCATGTGTTGGAATGTTAAATATCTTGGAGGTGTTCCAAGATAATAAAGAAATGATTGGACATTGTTGTCCAAGATAACCAACAACTAGACAAAGTGGCCATGAACAGAATGGCATTGTAGGTGCAGTCAAAGAATGAAGACATGAAACCTTGTTGAAAAGAAAAGAACATCGAGGATGATGTTATTCTAAGGGGAGGGAAATGGAATATCCTAGTCTCAACCCTTTGAACTTGATCTTTTTCATATTGTAATTTTTTTTTCATTGCCATGTTTTTCTTCATTCCATGAGGTAGAATTACCATGGCGATTTTAAAGAAAACTAAACATGATCATTGTGAATATAATGAAATGTTCCAAGGTTGATTGGAGGGAGAAAACATCGATGGGGCTATGAGTCTGCTAGAGGGAAAAGGTAAGGTGGTCTAAGGGGGGAATTGACCTATGTCTCACTATTACTACTATATCCTATATACAACCTCTTCAATGTGATTGTCATATTAACATTATATCCTAATATTTATGATCTTACAATTATGAGCCTAGTGAAATGATTAATCACTTTAAGTAATTATTTTATATCCTTAAGTAAATACCTCCTATATTGAAGAAACTAATTCCTATATTCATGCAATCATTGAGAGTTCAATTAGTAAACTTGATCCATATCATTAATAAAGTGGAAGAGCTGGATTATGACTCTTCCTTTCCCTCTCCTTCATCATGCAAAAAAGAGAACTAGAATTAGGAAGAGAAGATTGAGAAAAAAGTGACTTCTTGAGAAGAGAATAGATTTATTTATGAAAAACGAGAAGCCCAACTATCATAGGATCCATGGAGAGATGATAGAGGCACTTTCATGTGGAATTAGAAACCAATATTGAGTAGGGAAGTATTGTCTTCAACCTCTACACTTTTGTTGGATTTTTAGGTTGGTCTAGAAGCTTGTGGTAAAGAGAAGAGTGGTTTGGTAGATTTGACAAATCTTCTAAGTCTTGGTGGTGTTATATACTAGAAAAGGAGTGGAATTCATAAAGGATTGTCCTATGTTTGGGAGGAAAATGGTTCACCCACAGTTAGTTTCCTTGGAACTCATTTTATGAAAGATAAGTGTATTCTTTATTTATTTATTTATTAAGATTTCAATCATGATGAAATTTACATGCAAGTTGGCATTATTTATCTTGATCCCATGCCATGTAAATTGTGTAGATGTTATTAAATGAATGTTTTTTGTTATAATTTATTAAATTGCAAAATTTGTATAAAAATGCATAGATAAACCTCATGCATGAAAATTGTTTGTAAAAATGTATTGAAAACCAGTTTTTTTATTTTTATTTTTAGTGAAGCAATTTCATATGAAGTCTAATAAATACCAAATTTGGAGTGGAGTTATCTAGTACATATCCCCACTTGCTCACCAAAAAGTAGCGTCTAATTTTTTTTGTATGGCCCTTAAAAATGCAAAATGGATGTAGATTAAATCATATTATAACTTGGTTATATGGTGTTCATCAGTGTTAAAATGTTAACAGATAGCAAATGATATCAATATATACATTCTCACCAAAAATCAGCTTCATATTTAATTGTATGGCCTTTAAAAATGAAAAATGGTTGTAGATGGAATACTACTATAACTTGCCCATACGGTGCTCATTGGTATTAAAATTTTAATAGCAAGTAGCCGACATAAATATCCATATCATCACCAAATTTAAGAATCATATTCATCTATTTCATTCCCCAAAAGGTGAAAATATAGTCAGGTCAAGAAGGGCGACTCAAATAGCCTATACCCCAGACAATGTGTGTTTGTTGTATATGAATTATTTTGGCATTTGAAGTGAATTTTTTTAAATATTAAATGATATATTTAATGATTGGTTTGAACCATTTTTACTCTTACATTGGTCTCTTGAAAGAAGGAGGAAGCTAGATCCCCCATACCCTTGAAATTATATGAAAGTTATGCATAGATTATTGTGTAACTATTATAAATAATTTTGAATATTATTACGAGGTATTTACTCTATAGTATGATGGATTGTATCATGTTTTGATGTCAATATTGTGAGTTCCTTTTATTTATAAGGATTTATGTCATTCTATATAACCATGTATCAATGAATAATGAGGAAATAAGTGTGTAGAATAAATAATGATTAGGCAAGAAGCTTGTAGATTTAAAAAAATCATTTACTTATGTTTAATATGACCCTAATGACCATGGAATTATACTTTTAATCAAGGGATGAGGTGTTATATGCATGAGGTTCAGGACCTTAACCTTAAATCCTAGGGTTGTCCTCTTTTGGAGAGAACAAGACCTCCATCTAAGAGATTCTAGGGAATGGATGGTTTGAAATGATTGAGGAACTTCTGAAATAGAGTCAATATGACTATCATATGCTTATGCTTTTTTTTATGCTATATGTGCTCAAGTGTCACCATCTTAAAAAGGTATTATGTGACAAATTGAGAAGTGCTAGTTCTAATTAAATTGAGATCTTCAACTTGATTTTGTTTTCTAGAGAAATTACAATCTAGTCCTTGCATTTAAATATGGAAATATTGACCTTATGTTGAATGGTTTAATTCCAAACTCTATCATAGTAATTAATAAGAAGGGTTTCTATGTTGTAAATGGTCATGTGTGTTGTATTTTGATTTGCATATTGTTTCCATCAATGAAATGTTAAACCAGTGTACCCTACTTTTGATATTAAGAGTGAAGGTACGTTACAATTTTGGTCCCAAACATTTGGACATGACTTTTAATTCCATATAATGAACTTTTACTCTAATGTCTCTTATGTGTTGTCGAAGTCTCTCTAAAATTTGTACTACTAGCGGAATTGATGTTGATCTCTTTTCTCACGGGGAAAATGAGTCAACAATGAGGATAATCTTTGTGGGGAATCAAAAAACTCTATCCTTCATTTTTAAAGAGACAATACTCCTCTATGTGAAGGATTCTCTCCACTTGTATTTTTTAAAGCATAGTAGGAGAAATGCTAGGTAACAAGGCTCCCACATAATCTTCTAATTGGAATTGTTGTTGCATTAACAATTAAACTTTAAATCATGCATTTCCTACCTAATAAGGGACAGAGTAGTTTTGAACCACTTGTAGGATGTAAACAAAGATTTGATATATGAAGATTGGATTTCTCAAAAACAAATATTTTCCCCTCTCAAGTGTAGTGTAAGAAAATGAAATGATCATGATTTACAAGAAGAAGATAAATAGAAAAACAAGATGATTTCTTGCAAAGAACTTTGCATGATTATTTCATTATCAAACAAATGGGTTTGAACAAGACCATATACTAAATATTTCACTCAACCATTGTCAAGATGAAAACATAAAAATGATAATAGACATGAAATAGTTCTTTGTGGAGATTTTAAACAAACAAATCCCAAACATGAATAGTTCAAGCTACCAGAAATAGTTGGGTTCACAGGCCTCCACAAGAATCCTATGATAATACTTAAACAAAAATTGAATGTGTTCACTCTCATGTGAACCTAATAATATAGGTTATCCTTGATGTATAAAAGACAAAGGATTGTCAGTGTTAGGCCTTCATAGTTTTCTACACATATGGAAACCATATGGTAAGAGACATGACTAGTAGAAACATACAAAAAAGGGCAAATCTAGATTACTCTCACTTGCAAAATTTGGAGGACCCTTACCCAATGTTCTTCTCAAGGTCTAGGCTTGGAGGACCCTTCCCTAGTGTTCTTCTTAAGGTATACTAGTTCGTTTGGCAGCTTCTTAGCCAGCTTAACCACATTGTCTAGGTTTTTGGGTTCTTTCTAGGGAGGTTTAGTTAATAGTAAGGGATTCTTCCCAACCGATTTGGTTTCTTCAGATGTAGGGTGACTGACTAAAGAAATCATTTCTTTTTCAACAACTTTAGCTTACTCAAAATTTTGAGCTAAGGTATCTGTGTCGTCTCGTTTAATAAACATGCTTATAGAGGGAAGCAATGTTGAAGTATAATATTCAACATCCAAGGGTTCCAAGGGAGCAGTTTCAATAATGAATTTGTTGAGGCTTGTAGTGAAACGTTGATTAAAGTCCTTTCCTTTTTCTTTATTTTCCGTCTTTAGGGCCACTAGTTCTTTGAATAGGTTCGTGGGATTTTTCTCTTCCCCAAATTTTCCAATGAAGGATTTTTCGAACTCATTCCAGCTTGTTCTCAAAGGTGTAGTGAAACAGTCTACAAACCACGTCTCTGTGTCAAACATCAAGGATACGGGTGGCCATGAAGAAATTATTTACATGATCTTCTAGTGAGCTGGATTTTTCCAGGTGGAATTTTGGGAGAAGTCTCTTAGGATGTTTCCATAAGTCATCCAAAGGTTCAGTTAGGTTTAGAGCACCTTGGGACATCCATGGTGGAATGAGCTATCTTATATTTCAATTTTCACCCATGTTACCCTCGAAATTATATCCTGAAGGTTCACCGTCAAAATTGTTCTCTGAGCTAGGAGTAGGACCAAGAGGTGTGGGAGGAATATGGTCTAAGGGTGTGGATATGGCTTGCAAATCAGTTCAATTAGATCTTCTATGGAATCAACAAGAATGTTGTTGTGATTCTCAAGTCGTCTAACGTAGGTAGATCTCCTCCTGGGGAGTGTTGAAGTTGTTGGTAGTTGACCAAGTAATTTGGTGTATGAGCATGTGATGTGATGAGTTTCAGCAAACTCCTCGTTAGGAATGAGATACCAAGCTTCAGGATAGGATTTAGGGATTGCAGAAGCACTTTTGAATGCAGGATTTGAATCTTCAAAGGTAATGTCATGTTCGGAAGGGATATGAGATAAAAATTGTTGAACAAGAATATTTTCATAGGACTAGCTGAGGGTTTATCGTGAGTTTATGGTAGCCATGTAAAATCAGGCCCTCCTTCTAGCGTCAATTTTGTTGATGGGGCATAATTTCCCTTCAACAGTAATGGGTACTCCCCAGTACATGGTCCCAATTAGACTATGCACCATTTGGTTTAGGAGACCCATCTGGATGTTGGCCCGGTTGTCATTATTGGTTATGAGGAGTGATTGGATGGTTGGTTAATGCAAAAAAAAATACATATGCAATCTAACTAAATACATAATTAAATTTAATATATCCTATCCTATCTAGGAGCAATCTACATTAACCAAATGAGTAGCTAAAAATGAAACTAATATATGCAAAGAACTTCACTCAAATAGTTGTTATGAAGTAGAAAAGTTAGACAACACATGTATACAAATATATAATAAGATTATTCTGAATCATGGTATTGCATACATAAGAAACTCATATTCTCGGGACAAAATATAAGAAAGAATAGAAAAGCTGCAATAATGATATCAATTTGCATAAGAAAATTCTATAGCAAACAATATATTCTTGCAGCACATGTAAACAGTAAATAATCTGCTAAAAGTAGTTCACAGCAAGCCACCATTTACAAAGGTTCTTCTCTCTATCAAAATTGTCCCTGGGGGATTCTCAATTTTAGTTAACATAGTAATATCTCCAAAATAGTTTAGTGAGTATACAATGCTTGAAGAGCCACTACAAAATGGGCCTCTTCCTTTATTTATAGAAATTCTAGTAACTCTTGAAAATGTCTTCTTGAATTCCAAAAGAACCAGTTACAAAAGCATTTCATCTTCCCCCTCAATGGCTATCACATGTGTGAGAATGAGGACAAAGTTGATGGTAGTTGGAGAAAGACAAAATATATTATTGTTTCCATCAAATAAGAATTTTCTATATCATCTTATTCATGTACCCTTGTCTTTGACGTAGGTTTCCCAAACCTCGTATTGGTCTTAGAGTGATATGACCCTACGGTATAAAAATACCTTGAGAGCGGCTTCATGTGAGGTTGAGTTATTGGTGAGGGTCTTCATGTCCTTCACTAGGGTAGCCATGAATGCTTGGATCATGGTATAAACTTTGGTCGGCTAGACAAGGTGTTGCTTCATTAACTCACTTGTTGCCTTCGTAGTTGCCTCAGTTATCTCCCATCTCTGATTTTTGATTTGATGGATCTTTTCGAGTTGTTCCATAGTGATGGTTTTACTGAGCTCTTTGATGGGAGGAAGGTGACACTTCTTTGTAAAATATTGAGTTTCTTTATGAAGTTGTGTGCAAATTGTGAGTGAGCTAGTCATTTCCTTTTCTTATCTCTTCCCAACTTGTTGACATCGATCAAGAAAAGTGTAATCAATCTTTATTTCTACCTCTGAGGGGTGAGGAAGCTGGGATGGAGCATCTAGATTCTCTTTGATCCATTATTTTATTTCATATAATCCCTCGTGTATGGCGGTAAGTTGGGTGTTCTTGGTTTGCACATGGTTATGTTGTTACATTCTATTGGCTACCAATTGTTGAAAGACATGCAAATGGGTGTACATATCTATGATGGCCTCTTCTAGCTATGTCCTGACCTTTTCAACTTGTGCTTTAAATTATCCTAGACAACCCTCATCTTTCTTTACATGCCTGAGTTGTTCTTCCAATTCTCTGATCCTCGCATCCTTCTCTTAGTTTTGGCAATACAATTTCTTAAGGTTTCGCTTTGTTGTGGTGGTGAAGGAAGTTCCAGTGGATGCCATGGAAAGTGGATCTTAGATAGCATCTTTTGTCATAGTAGTCTATATGGTGACTGCTAATGGATTGCCCCCCATGACCAGTCCTTCATGATTTGTTCTTGCACAATCCGACCTGTGGTTTTTTCATATTTGAACTTTTTCAAGTTCGCCACTTTGTTGGGTTTGTATGGTGTGCTAATCCCAAACTCCATTCCGTCGAATTGTGGGTGAATGTTGGGAACCTTTTATGATGTTTCCGGGATATTTGTATCCATAAGTGACGTGTCATTATTAATAGATTCTTCGTCCCTTCCCCATTTCTCTTCCTCGGCTACCTTAGTCACAGCTTCATCTTTTTCCCTCTGTTCTGCGATAGCCTTTTCAGTAGCAAATTTTGCTTCTCTTTCATCCTCTCTTGCTTTCTCGAGTGCAACCATTGCTTCTCTTTCATCCTCTCTTGCTTTCTCGAGTGCAACCATTGCTTCTGCTTCCATTGCAACTATTTTTGTTGATTCTGTCACTGCATCATCTTCTCCCTTTTCCTTAGCTTCTTTGATCTTTCTCTTCTTCTCAGCAATGTCTAAATTCTTATTTTGGATCTTCTCTTGTCTCCTTCTTTTCTTATCAGCAATTGTTTCTTCCTTCTTTGTTGATTCAGAATGTGTAGATGTAGTTGTAGAAGATTTTTTTTATGCTACCTCTTCTTCTTCTTTTCTCCATGATATTTCACGGGATTTCTCTTCATATGTGATCCTTCCTATATGTTTTACCTATCTCATGGTAATGACTTGATCATAATTCCTAGCACCATAATGAACTTCTTCCTCCTCAAAAGTAGTTGAGGTATATTCCCAAGTGCGTTTGATTTGACTACAATAATCCTTGAATACCTTCTTTGGATCATGCCTATGGAATCTTTCTTCTCCGAAGCGATATGATAATTATGTCTCTATTTCATCCTGGGCCTATTTGATTCTTATGAACGAGTATGATCTTACCCACAATGGAAGTGGGGGATATATGGCCTTCTCATCTCGATACAGTGCTCCCCCGACTCCGAAAATTAAATTTTTGATACATGATTTCTTTGAGTACTAGTCTGTTGGGAACAAATATCGAGAGAAGATAGGGTGATTTGGTCACCCCGTATATCCTTATGTAGGTATCTTGCTCCATATGGTACCAATCCCCAATATTCTGGATTATTGCCAACTCTTTATCTGTTATACATGGAGTCGGTGCATAGAAGATGAGCTCATATAGAGGTGCTACGAAGTGGTCACAAATCCTATGGCATTATGTTTTGGATTTATGATCCTAGAGCACCTTGTAGTAAATATGTATAGACGGATCAGTTGGTTACCAGGCCCAACCCA
Source organism: Picea abies (assembly GCA_900067695.1). Lineage (NCBI taxonomy): Eukaryota > Viridiplantae > Streptophyta > Pinopsida > Pinales > Pinaceae > Picea > Picea abies. Next base: position 17,469 of record CBVK0100154678.1, read on the forward strand.
TCTTGGGATATTGATGGCATATGCACATAATATCCAATAAATAAGACACCATATGAAAACGTGGGAATTTTCCAGGGTCGATCTCTTTGAAAACTGTGACGGATTTTGCTAAGCTTGTTGATAGGATATCAACCCAGTTGAATATAGACCCTTCATTTTCATAGTAGTAGATTAAGGGCATTAGGGACAATGTGAATTTGGAGGCATATTCTTCCCCATACATCTTGCAAAGCATCTCCACAATGTATTAATATGCCATTCTAAGTGCATTGGTCAGATACTCACCAGACGAACTGAGCTTGAAAGATTTATTTGGCTTGTACTAGATTTTGAATAGGTCCTTTTCCTTGTGTGGGAACTTGTTGAGGAGTTCCTCATCCAATGATCAAGTTCCCTTTTCTATATGATAATATTTGGCTAGATCGACTGCTTTGAATGATGTTATGGGTTCCCCCTTAGCATTAAGTATGTATTGTTTGTCTAGGTCCACATGCTTGAGGATCCATGAGATTGTGTCTACACAAGGGAACATTGTTGCACGATATACCACCTTTTACATTCCTGATCTCTGGATGTTTTTGAATATTTTTAGTTCATCTTGGTTCCTCGTCTTCAACTACCATGGGGAAGTTTTTCTTTTTGAACATCTGAAAAACCTCACGAGTGAATTTTCCCCTTTCTCTATGATCCCTGTAGTATCATCATAGACAATGCCTGGAGACTCAGACTCTTCTTCTTGTCAAATTCTGCTTCTGGAAGCCTTTGTCGCAGGTGCCTTGCTTGTTTTCTACTTGTGCGGTGACATCTCTTAATTTGTGAAATGTAGTCATAATTACTGCATAAAACCAGTAGTAAAAGATGATGAGAAATTAAATATGCAGCATAAATCTCTGTAAGAATATAAGACTTGAGCATTTGAGCAGTAAACAAATTTTAGAGATAAATTTTTCCATGTAAACCTTTGTCAAATACCTGAGGAATCACTTGAGTCATTTGAGGGAGGAATTCATGTTCTGAAGAATATAAAATGATCTGGGACATGGCGAGAGTTTGAGGAGAAAACTAGGGGGATCAACGAAGTTGATGCCAACTTGGCCAATGAAGAAAAGTGGAACCAGTGTCGAAGATGGAAAGTGCTCTTATATGTACCGGAGCATATGGTGGGAACTTCACTGGTTTGAACCAAAGGAGGTCTTACTAAGTGTGTCAGTGTGCAGAATTTTGTGTCAATGTAGTTTATATTAACCTCATCGGGATGAAAGTTTCTACTGGAGTCAATCTTGAGAAGTCTGTCGGCGGGGTCGGAATAGTTCAAGGAAATTTCTCCAATTCAATTCAAGGCTAAAGTTACCAAGCTCTCTGGAGTGTACCAGAATTGATAAAATCAATTCCTTCGATATATCCTGCAGCAAATCTTACAAAGGTCGTCGATGCATAAGACCCCACATCGGAGGATTTATTTCAAGCCTTATCGGTATAAATAGGAGGCTTTTGCATTAAATACGTCAACATGATACCAAAGGAATTTTTATTAACTCCTCTGAAGAGTCGGAAGAAAATACCCTAACATTGTTTATTGTGTACCGGAGGTGACTATGACACCCTTTCCATCTTTGCGAGTAACTTTTTTAAGTATGGAGACCAAGGCAGATCGAGATAAGGGTTCAGAAAAGAGCATAAATTGGGGCTTGGTGGTGATTGAGCTGAGGTGAGAAACTCAACCAAACTTGTGGATCCAATCGACGGTAAAGGTTTGGCCTTATATCATCAAGTGAATAGCTTGGAAACAATGTATCAGAGAACACTCATTATGTAGAAATACTTGAGGTTTGAAATAAGTTAATTCGGCTGAGTTTTGCTCAAGGCACGAGATGGGTGAGTTTTCATCAGACGGTGTTGAGGTGCATGCAAGCACGGTGCCAATCAGTGGAGGTGATGGACATGGTTAGATTTAAGGTTTAAGACTGTTGTGGTTTTGAGGGTGGAGAGAGAAAAGGGTTTCAAGAGATGTATTTTTAGGAAAATATGGAGGCGAAGGTAATAAGGGTTGAGATTAGGACATCATGTACGACTAGGGCAGAGTAAAATTGAGACAAGTGTGCTTACCCTGACCTAACCTTGAACTATTTAATAATAAATAACATGAATAGGGAAATATAGATGAATATTCTTACCTGGAGTGCAATGTGCCACGTGGACCAGACGAAGTTAGCAAATGGTGACGCTTGATGTGCTTCCCAGGGGCATGCTCCTCACTTACATGGGACAACTTTGTTTTCTCTCAAGGTAATGAGAAATATGATGCAATGTGAAAAGGGAAGGTTGAGGAATTTTTTTTATAATCCCATGAGCATGAAGTTCAAGATATCATGGAATTCCAAGGAACGACGTTGTTATTAAGTTTGGGCTCACTGGCGAAGAAGTTTGGAAATGCTCCAATTATATTGACAGAGTCTGTGGTAACGTTCTCAGTCGTACCGGAACAAGTGATGAAAATTCAATCGATAAGGAGGGATAATTTATTGGATTAGTTGGCACGAAGGCTTCTGGTATACACCATAGACAAAGATAGGAAAGCCTCTATTTGTACTGGAGACAAAGCTAACAACTTACCTGATAGTGAAGTCTATGCACCGGAGAAATTTGGACGAACTCCTTTGATGTATACTGAAGAACTTCATAGGAACTCCTCTAATGTATATTGGAGTACTTACCACTAACTCAAGCAATGGCCAACTCACATATCGTAGAAGTTTACAAGTAGTACGTCGATGTGTACTAGAGACATTCTTATGAACTCCTCCAATGCACCAAAAATGTCTAAGTGTCAAACTCAAATGAAACCAAACAATCTTGAAAGACAAGTTAATTTAATAAAAGAGGAAAAAGAAGACTTTAACAAAGATCAAGAAGTCGATTTGTCATTTAGTTGAGTAAAGAGGTTTACAATTCGAAAAGAAAAGGAGGGGTCCCATTTTCTTGGTTAAAAATGAATTAACTGACAAAATGACAAGAAAAAGGGAAGGTGTTTATGCCTGGCACAACACATGACTATAAGTTTTCCCTCTCACTGTTACCCTTGGAACCCTTTCCTTTTCTCTTCTTGGTCTGACTGACTAGATCCAGGTTCTCCTCTCCACTTCTTGCTTGTCAACTTTAGACTCCTCCTGAGTCTCTTTCTGGATTCAATCATCCCAAAGCCTCTCCCAATTGGAAAGTTTCTCTCGAGCACAAATTTCCTTGATAAATGGTTCTCATGACTTGGGAAAACTATTCAATGCCACACTTATGAGTTCCACGTCATCCACTTTCTCCCCAATGGATGCAATTTGATCACATGTTTGAGTGATCCTCATGAAGTAACTAGTAACATTTTTAGATCTTGACATCCAGATGTATTTGAGCTTGTTTTTCAAGACCAACTTCCTATTCAATTTGTCACTCTGGAACAAATCCCCTAGAGCCTTGAACATCTCTTTGGTCGACTATTTCTCTGCCACATAACAAATCCACTAGAGTATTGAACATCTCTTTGGACAACTATTTCTCTACAACGTGAGGGATAAAATGATCTTTCACCTCATCCAATATCACTCTATGGGATTTGATATCCTTCTTCTCAAGAGTGACCTTCTCTGTAACATATGTCGGTGTAGGAACAACCTTCTCTGTAATCTCCCAAAGGTCGTTTTCCTTCAAAAGAAAGGTTACCCTCGCTTTCCAAGACATAAAGTTAGATGCTCCATCTAACTGGTCTTCAAACCTTAGATGGATTGTTTCCATTACCATATTTGAACAAAAACAATTATCGTGTGCTTATTCCTTCAAGCACCCATAAGAAATTCATTGTTGAAATTACCCATATACAACCCTATAAGTATTAGTAGTGTCTGTGTATGTACCCTACTCTTCTATATCATCCATATGTACATGCTCTGGGATTTTGTAGTGTGCATATATATGCACCTAAACTACAGTGGTTTTTGTATGTACATGGTTTGGCTTACTTATCTTTGCATACAGTCTACAAAAAAAAAATTGTTGTTCTACAATTGCTTCCTAGAAATATGTCCTTATATTTCTTACTGTTGGTTTATAGATCTGCTAAGATCTCCTTGCAGATATGGAATATCTATTGCAAATTGTTTTGGATCTATATTTGTTCCTTTAAACACTTATTGTTGTAAATCAGATATAATAGATAAGTTGTTTTGAACTGCTTTGTAACCTGAAATTTGTCTCCCTTTCAAAGTGCAATCTTTGATACCATGTTGAAAATTGTATTCAGAAACACCTAGACAAATTATTTCCTAGTGATTTCCTTGTTGAAAATTAAATTACGACTCATTGAATAAAATACAATGGTTGGAAATAATAAAAATAGCAGCAGCAAACTACAAAACAAATCTCACACATCACACAGAAAATTCGTCCCTTCAAATAAGCTTATCATTAGAATAATATCAAAGCTTACAAGGGACCTCTTACTGGGAAAATGGCCCAATGGGGAAAAATACAAGCTACATCAAAACATGGTAGCTTGTTCTACTGCCCAACACTTTTGTCGCCATTGTACATCCCTACAACTGTAACTTCCCCGCTATAATACTTGGTTTAATTAATGCTTATGTAGATACAATGTGTGGCTATGACCAAAGCGATGTAATATGTAAATTGTATTTCTATGTTTTGGTAATAAAATGTGATATCAACTGCTAAGGGGACATGGACAGAGATGAGGGATAAATTAATCCACAAGAGAGGGTAGAGTGTAAGAGAATGGCCAAGAGGGGTCCAAGGGGGAATTACCCATGAATATTAATTCAACCCATTTTCCTAAGTTTTTTGTTGGTATATGAACCTTCTAATTTCTGATTGAGTGTTCCCAAAGCCAATCATTGAATACATGTAAGTGGGTGGGTGTGAGTGGTTGCATCCCAAAGTTATTGGGAACATGGGGGTTGAGTACAATCATCTTGGGGAAGTGTGTGAGTCAAGCAAGTCAACCAAAGGGAGGAAATTTGTATGGGTTGGGACAACAATTTAGATAGTCAAGTCTTGTGCATGAGGAGCAAGTAGAGAGAAAGAAGGAGAGCTTGGTGCTGGTGCAACCATGGAGGATGAATTCTAGAGAAAGATCGAGCGTATTTGGAGATGGAAAATAAAGAGCCAAGTTGTCAGGCCTAAAGAGTGAAATCATAGGTGAGGTGCACTATAACAGCAAGTGTTGTTGTTGGTTGTTGGTAGTTTGTCCTAGCAACAAGTTCCCTTGAGTTCCTAGCTGAGATATTCCTAAATACTTGTGCCAGAGAGACTCCAATAAATGAATGGGACATCCAAGGGACTAAGATCAGTGAAGGGGTACATTCCTTGGGTTGGGCAAGTCAAGAAGAAGAGAGCTAGTGGAGAATTGAGATAGTTGTAGCAAGGTATCAATGGGTTGTGAGTTTTATGAGCTGTGAGTGAACTATGAGAGACCACCCTCTTTTTTGGATTGCTAGCCTCAGCGCGGGGGTGACTCATTGTTGATATTTGGAACAGTCAATTTATGGTTGGGTGGAATGTCCGTCCCAAGTAATTAGTTGCACAACAGATTTAAAAGATGAGTGTTTTATCTTGTTGTTGTGTTATTGTTGTGCATGGACACTATGTATTTCAGAATGATTTATATGATGATGTGTTGAATTATTAAGTTGCATTGATGTATACCTATCGGCCCTTGGGCTGAGATCTGCTCACAGGATCGTTCTTTAACCCCTTCGAGCTAGATCGGCTCTTTCGGATTCCTTGCTGGAATCTCCCTTCAAATTGATCCACGGGTCCTTCAGGAAGCTCCCCTGTGCGAACAGCACTAGGCATAAGCTCCTTTCTTCCCAAGCGACCACAGTGCTATGACCAAGGGCCTAACCCAAGGTCCTTTTTTGCAACTCGCAATCTCATGAATTCACGAGTCGTGGCTCCCGACTCTTCCCTTTTAATCTCGTGATACCCGAATCGCCGATATGGGTATGGCTCTTCCTCTGTCAGCTCCTTCCTTATGCGACCACTGGCTAGGCTAAGTGCTAGCACTTCTCGCCTCTCACTGCTTCACGAGTTCAAAGGTTGAACTCTTGTGCTCTTATCTCATGAATCCCTGAGACGCGAGAAGTCAGAGGAGTGTTGACTCCTTCCAATATGTGACGTGTGTTCGTCGGTCAATTTCCCGGGCCCACCGTGTGGTTCTGTCATGTGTCTCTTATGCCCAACTTCGGCACTTCGCAACTTCACTTCCCAAAGTGCTACTTCTGTTGTATCCCGACACCCGAAATGCTGAGATCCTGAACTCTTCTCTACTTCTTATCGCAACTCGCGACTTCGGGACTTTCGGGATAGACGTCTCGACCTCTTATTCGTCGATATGCCGAAACGCCGAAATTCTGACACATCGTCAACACGGGTCCCACAATGGAACTTCCCACCTTTTTGAGTTCTCGAACTCTGCAACTTCGCGAATCCTGATGCTATGCTCTCAGTTCTCCAACTCACGAAAACCCGAAATGGTCAACAAAGGTTTGACCTCCGTTTCGACAAGTATGCCACCTATCCACTATGTGCTGTCAGGTTCTTTCGCACCTTCAAAACATCCGAATGTGCGATAGGAATAGTGAGACTCTGATCCAATGGTCCTCACTTGACCTGGATCCTACGGTTGTCCTCGCTCCTCGCGATTTCACCACTCGCGACTTAGAGCACCCAATCTTTGGGATCTCACCTGCCAAACCTCCAAATTTGTGAGATCTCTTGATCTCTGCCACATGTCCTCCTCCAATGGACAGCTTAGATTCTTTCGTGACACGCGAAGTCAAGAGACTTCCTCCTCTGACCTTCGATGTTTGAATCCCCGATAGAGAGGATCTCATGACACGTCTCCTTCTTCCAGTGAATGGCTTAGATTCCTTCGCTATTTTGGGACTTTGCCTTTCGCGATTTCGTGGATCTCAATGCAAAGATTTTAACCCGTAAATCCCTTGCTCCTCTACACGACCCAACGGCTCTTGGAACTTCGTGAATCCTCTATGGAGAATTCCAACCATCCAATTCCTCCTTGATGATTTCTGCGAAATGAACAAAGTGTTCCTTCGCGAAACTTATCCACCAACAAAGAATATCGCTATGCTTCCATCTGACACTTCAAGGTACTAGCCCTCTTGATCTTTTCTTCGACAGCTTCAAAGATCCTATCCCTCCTAATCTTGATTGAAAAATCCTCAAGTCCTTTAGGGAAAATTCCTACACGCACTCCTTGCGGCAATTCTTCAAATACTTCCAAGTATTTGAACGTCTTCGACTCTACGCACTCCCTGCGACAGTAGTCTTTTCAACAACTCCCTCAGATTGCAAACTCTGAGACTCCTCTCATCCAGCGCACACTTTGCACGGCTCCTGTGCTTATCTTGCACTTCTGTGAGAATGAGAACAATGTTATCCCTCTTGAGCTTTCAGAGACGAACTCTGACTTCTGTCAACGCACACCTTGCAGACAATTTCACTGCACTCCTTGAATAAAAACTCTTGCTCAGACAGAGAAACAATTGAAACTCATTCCTTACTCTCCCTCTCTTCAGATTTCAGACATTAAATATGAAATCATACATTCACACATCAAAGCAAATTCATAACAGAGAGTAAACAATCATGAGCATAACATTCAATCATGCATACACAGAAAGTATTTGAATGCCATGATTCTGAATTAAGCTTCATATATTAATCTCAGAACTTTTGTACATGGGTTCTTCTACACATTTTTCCGCTTCTTCTCTCCTCTGCTCTCTTCTCATAATCATCTTACAAGTATACAATGAGGGTGTCTATATCACATTTCCCTCCTCGCTCTAAACTGTCTAATATGGAATTCAAAGCTACCTACCTACATTCATTAACATAAATGCCTCTTAGTCCTTCAAACGAGAGCGGGACGCTCAAGGTCTGATTACAGTCTACAAGTACGCTCTTCCTTAATTATCTCATTTAAGTTTGGCGTATCCAACTTCAAAACATTTCAAACAATGTATCATGTGCCAAAATGCGTTGGCATTTGTTCTCCGCTCGCTTGATGTTGATGATGCTCCTGCATCATACTCCCTCGCTTGAAAATTTTCATGAGCTCATGTCCATGAGCTCTCGCATGGTCTGTCCATGCTTCTGGATCTCTGCTTCATTCTCCCAGCTGGCATCTTCAACTGGATGTCCCTTCCACTTGATCAAGTATTCAAAGTATTATTTTCTCCTGGTCCTCTTACTAACTCTTTTGTCCAGTATGCTTTCCATATGTGGCTTCTCTGCAACTAGCATCTGTTTTGTCCACTCAACGTCTGGTTGTTCACTGTCTGCTCCATCTTTGTATGGGTACAAATCTAAGACATTGAATATCAGAGAAATTTTGATCCCATCGGGTAATTCAATCTCATAAGAATTTGTCCCAAATTTCTTCAAGACCTTACATGGCCTGATCTTCTTCATCTTCATCTTGTTATATGTCCCCTTCGGGAACCTTTCCTTTCTCAGATGTGCCAGAATCAAATCACCAACCTCAACTTGAAGTTGTCTCCTGTGTTGATCTTCTCTACGCTTATACTCTTGTCTCGAGTTTTGCAATCGCTCCTTCACCTGGCTATGAAGTTCCTTCATTGCCTCTGCAAAATCCTCTGCACTAGCACTCCTAGTTGCATTTTGTTCTGAATCTCTCAATTCCGAAACTCCTCTTGGTTGCATCCCATAAACAATTTGGAATGGACTATTACCTATACTTCTATTGATTGAGTCATTATACGCAAATTCCGCATGTGGCAGAATATTGTCCCACTGACTATGGTGTTCTGTCACCAAGCTCCTCAGCAAGTCTCCCAAAATTTTGTTCACAACTTCTGTCTGTCAATCCATCTGAGGATGATAAGATGAACTGAACAACAAGTTTGTTCCCATATTTTTCCATAAGGTTCTCCAGAAGTGTCCCACGAACTTGGTGTCTCGATCCGAAACTATGCTCTTTGGTAAGCCGTGAAGTCGAATGACTTCTTTTAAAAACATATGCGCAATGTGAGTTGCGTCACTAGTTTTTGTAAATTCTAACCTTGTACAATATCTACTGCAAACTGATATTCAAAAAAGAACAGAAAAGATACAATGGCAAATACAAACATTACACAGATATTTTTCACCTGGAAACCCAAACTGGGAAAACCAGCATATATTATATTGATACAATTGTGTTACATTGTTTACAATACAATATACATATAGGAGCCAGCCTTTGAAAAACAGATTCACAATGTGAGTTGTGTCACTGGTTTTCTAACACGATATAAAGTGTTCCATCTAAGAGAATATATCTACCACTACAAAGATCAAGTCAAACCCTTTTTGTGTTCTCAGTAGCCCCAATATGAAGTCCATGCTTACTGCATCCCACGGCCTCTCAGGTATGGGTAATGGTTGATAAAAGCCCGCCTCTTCCCTTTTGAATGCTGACAAATTCTGCATTTGTCCACGAATCGTTTGACATATTCTCTCATTCCTAGCCAAAAATATGACTCATTTAACTTTGAGAACGTCTTGTCGTGACCAAAATGTCTGGCCAATCCTCCACTATGCTTCTCCTTCAACAGATTCTCCCTCATGGAGAATTTTGGAATACATAGTTGATTACCCTTAAACAGTAATCCTTCCTGGATCATGTATTCTGTCCATTGACTTCTGTCCTTGAGAATTGGATTCTCAGCTGCCTCATACG
>CBVK0100154679.1:0-27237 GCA_900067695.1 Picea abies
TAACCTTTAAGTTCACCAGTAGCAATGTAGTGGAGAGAATATTTTCTCTTAACCCTTTATAAAGTCATTTATTTCCCTTTTCAAGTAGAGGTTCATCATAAATACCATCATTAATGTCCCCATTATCATCATCTAGATGACCGAATAAGTCTTGGATCATTTTATTTGTCCCATCATCTTGAACTATGTTTGTATTGTAATGTACTTCCATGGGATCATTAACTTGATCTTAATTATATGGTTCATGTTCCCCATCTTGTACAACCTCATTTCTGCTACTACTTGGTTCTTTATGCAGAACGTTAGGGGGAAAATCTAACTTTATAATTACAAACAATCATGAAAAATTAGTGCATGTATAAAACATTATAAAAGTTTGAGAATACAATCAATATTAAAATAGATATTGAATATATATATATATATATATATATAGATAATTACCATGGTATGGTATTCATTTGATCCCCCGTCCATGTGCCCATATTTTATACAATGTTTTTTAGATGTTTCTATTAAAACTCTTTCGAGACATCTAGTATAACAATTTTTGCAAGGGAAATAAAATTTGTTGTCACCCTTTTCACCCTCTTTAATTTTTCCCACCTCTAATGTTTTCTTACATTATTCCCCACAGACAGATACTGATAATTATATTATAAAATTGAGTGGTGTATAATAGGATATATGTTATATTCTTATATTATAACATATGAAAAATAAACCTATTTTTTTTATCCCCAATAAGAACTTATACCATTTTTGAACTGTCATTGTTATATCAAACTTGCCACAACATCCGTAAAATGAAACATATTTACATATTTTATAACTTCTCAATTCTGACAACAGTTGACCAAGTTAGTGTTGATTTTGTCAAATAGCGGGTGACCGTTAGGGGGCAGGAACCTAGTGTCCACACCATCCCAAGTGCAGCAGAAACAAATTTACAATTTTGACGATTGTTCACCAAGTCAATGTTATCTTTGTCAAATAGTGGGCGACCGTTTGGGGGGGACAACCTAATTTGCACACTGTCGCAAGTGTGGCACAAATTTGATGTCGTCGCAAGAGAGACATATTATTAACATCGTCTCTCTTGCGATGATTTGAAATGTACATCAAAAGTGTGACAATATCAGAAAGTATGGAGAAAAAAAAATATCCTCTATTTTTTTACAGTATGGCCAATTTTGTCCATAACGTCGCAATTAGATCGTCGCAAATTTTCCAATGTGTACTAGTGAGTTTTGAACACTAAAAATTCTTACTTTTTACATAAATAAATCATTTTTTCATTTCTTTCCATGATTTTTTAACTTTACTTTATTCACCATTTATTTCACAAGCAAGTATGTAGGGTTTTAACATTGTAACTTATTCATTATTTTTTTTCACCTATCATATCAGTTTTTAGGTGCATGGGATGTTATCATTTCAATGTAGAATTCATAAAGAAACAGATCAAGGAACTTGGTCTACAATTTCCAGTCATACAAAAGGAGAATGTTGTCCCCACCAGATATTATCTTAATACCATATTTCATCCTATCACTAATATGAAGGCTAGCTGAGGTTGGCAGGCCAAAATTGGGAAAAATAGAGGGAAAAGGTGAGATTTCACACCCATTAGACTGAAAGAGCTAGATTATGCTAGAGCACCTTAAGAGATCAGTAGAAAAATTTATTCTCAAGGGCCCTAATGGGAATATTTAATGGCTTGGAAACTTATCAAGAGCTAGAACAAGGAAAATTGCACTTTTAAGAGATTTAGGTCATTTTCGAACAAAGGTTATATCATGGGACCAAATCCTAGGATTCAAGCACTAGAAAAGGTGCGGGGACTGATAATACAAAAAGGAAATATCTATGGTGGGTGATCAATGAGTCATTGTAATTTCAAGTGAGAGATAACAAGAATAATGGGTACGATGACAATTTGAGGAGACACACATAACAAATTGAATGGTTTCACTTGAAAATAAGATGGAAAGAGAAACCACCACTGTTGGGTTATGAAAATGGTATTCAAGTTTTACCCAACCACCTATCCTCCTATTACAATGAAAACACATGTTAACCCATTCAACAATCTACCATGGATTCTCAGAAGTATTAGGAACAACATGGCATGCAAACATGTTACTTGTCAAAGCTAGTCTGAGATCACTAGTTGTATATAAGGGTCCCATTATAAAATCCCATTGGCATATTGAGCACAACGACACATAAGCTGATACAAGAGACACATAATCACTATCATGGACCAATATGATTCTTCCACGTGTCAATTGGACCATGATGAAGTGAGTCAAAATTTCATGCCTCTCCCTAAACATTCAAAATAATGGAGTCAAGGGAAAGGTGACATGTATTCATAAAAGGGAATGAGAAAGGATATTTCATACAAGTGCAGAATATGCGACATCATTCCAAATCATTTGATAGAAAAGATAATATAAAACATGACATTTGGCCTCATGCTCGGTATCCTCGCCAATCATTATACCATTACTTGCATTCAATAAAGGAAGAGGATCATTTCCTCCACATGAACACCCATGCAAGACACATATATCATAATATCATTCCAAGTGTAGTGAATCACTTCACTTTATTAGATTTATTAACAAGAACACATTGTTCCCTTCGAAGAGAAATCCTAAGGAGCAAAAGGAACCAATATCAGAGTAGTTTATGTTCTAAAGGTGAGTTACTCAGATCCTAGGTGTCATAAAAGATAAAGAACCTACTAAATGTCTCCTCTCAACCTAATATTGTCATCCATCATGGCTACAAATGTCTAGAGAGTGTGTTCTACATTTTGTGAAGGAAAGAATGTCTTTCTCTAGTATTATTGACTTGAATTTCAGAGTAGAGGGACATCTGAGAGTCTACCCTAATGTGTAGTTGTATCAATTGACCAATGCTTACTGAAACTTGAGTCAAAATATTAAAAAACCTTGTCAGTGGTGTTCTACGTTGAGGAGTAGTTGTGGTTGAGAGGAAACAACTAAACATTCTTCTAGCCAACTGAGAACATAAAATATTGAAAGGTTGAATGTGTCCAACATAGAATTCAAGGGTCCAATTGAATCATTTAGAATAATCCAAAGATAATCTCAATTGGACAAAGAGAAAACACCTCACAACAACATCAACATATTAACTCTAGTGTTAAAAACAATTTTACTAGGTAAAATCAGTTGGAAAACGAGAGGTGGTATCAAGAAACACACAAGTTGTATCCATATTCAAGAAGAATTATTGTATTAAATGAATGTTTTTCTCACAAATAAAGAATCCTATAAATAAAAATAAGGCATTCATTTTTAGGGTTGGCATTTTGGGGAATTTAGACTTATGTTAAAACCAAATTTGTTGAACACAATCCCCAGACACAGACAGATAATAAAGGCACTAGGCTTCAAGAAATTCATCCCTTGCATTATTTTTTAGTCTCTAATTCTTCCTTTTGTGTATGTTTTCTTACAAAACCCACCCCTCTCATTTGGCTTCTTGTATCAGATCCCCATTAATAAATGCTTAAGAAACAAGTTATTCAACATATTTAGTGTTACTATGTGGTGTATATCTATGGCATAGAAATTAGTTCTTCTTAACAAATGACCATTTATTTTCATTTATTCATATGTTTGAATGATATGAAAAGGGTACCTCCATGTATTTGCATATATAAACATGTATAACTATTTGCAACATGTTTAAGTAATCTTTATGCATGCGTTAGAACTAGTGAATTATTAATTGCTCAACATATTATTTTCTTTCCATAATCTATAGTATTCATTCTCTGTAGTTCCTTATATGCTTATCTTGTTTTTTTTCTAATTCACCACTTTACTCACTTTTAAATATAATTTTTTTGAAACACTCGTGGACATATTCCTTTTGGAGCTAAGATTTTTTAATATATGATTTGATAATGTTTGAGAGATGAGAGTTTTGAAAGAGAGGGAGAAAAACTTACTTTATTTTTCATAATTTCTCTTATTGCAAACATGTATTTAAGTTTAACCCTCAATCTTAACCCCTGGGGTCCCTCAACATCATTCCATTGACAACCTAGAACACATGAAGGGATAATACCTATCAAAAATTCATACTGACATGCAAACCATCTTATTGGAAGCCATGATTAATTGTGTAAGCCACTAGCAGAAGACTTTGGAAACTGTTTCTTGGAATTTGTGTAAGCCACTAGCAGAAGACTTTGGAAACTGTTTCTTGGAATTTGAGATTCATAGGATGTTGGAGTGTTGCGAAAAGGGGGAAATGAATGAGGGGGAACCTTTAGGGTCTACTTCAAGTCCTGGTGATTTCTTCTATAGTACCATACCCAAAAAAATGATGGCCCAACTATAATGGAATTATTTTCTTCAATCCCGAGCATGAAGGAACTCAATAATGAACTCATTTATAAAGTATTAGGCCCAAGCCATTTAAATCCCATAAAAAAAGTGTTATACTATGAGGACCACTCCTAGAGTGCATTCCTCTTTCCAACATTTGCATATGAGATTGCATGCAAATATATTTGTTTTAAATAGGAAAACCAGATTATTAATTTTTAGGATTACAACCACTCCCTTTCCTTTGCATGTGATAAATCTAGAAGAGAGCTCCTCCTAAGCTACATCCTTTAGTTTGATATAATACCTAGGATATTTTCTAGAAGTGGGAAGATTGGAAATCTTGTACATAATTTTATGATCAATAATATAGGTTCGGTCTAACAATAGGTACCCCCCATCTAGGTTGGAAATCTTGTACATAATTTTATGATCAATAATATAGGTTCGGTCTAACAATAGGTACCCCCCATGCAATCGTGTGCGGAGGAAATGAATGTAGGCCTAGACAACTGGGGCACAATCTAAGTGGGGAGATTTCAACAATGTGAAAATGTCATATTTCCTTAAAGGATTCTCCCATTCTTGATTCACTCATCACTTTTTACCATCTTATTTTTGGATGAACTCTGTGTACCTAATAAGCTACATCTAAAGGAACTGATTATGGTCCCTGACGTTATACTCGGCACATTTTATTAAAGAAACCTTCTCAAATGTCGACCCTTCAAACTTTAATGTAGAATCACGAATGGAATGTTCCTTCCTGGCCTTAGACTTGGGTCATTCTTGTGGTTTTATTTAGGATTCCATGTTCATGACCAATTATGAATTCAATGGGAAAAGAGGATTTGGCCGCTAAATAGTTATCTTTGTTATGGATGTTTATTTTCCAACACCTTGTTAAGATAATAATGAAAGAGTTCTATTAGAATTAAAGGAATAAGTAATGATACATGATGCTCCACTCATCCTCAATATAATGAAGCTATAATGACCTTCCATTCCATGAATGTGGAGTTACTGGCCATTCCTTTCCTTGAGTTGGTCAGTACCATATTTCATCAAACCGTTGAAAACAACATGTTGGGAAATGATTAGTTGTTTTCATCCTAATTTTGATATTTCCAATAGCCATTGATATTAAATACATCTTTATGATAAATAGAGAAAATCATCCTCTTGTCAGCAACATTAATTCCTTTATTTTCAAAAAATAGAATGAATTTGATGTGGTGTAGTTGACGTTCATATCAACAATTATTATTACAAATATTTTTCGTCTCCGAATATTCCCAAATTACGATGATTTAGATGACGTTGTACATATACGAGTATTATTCTCCATGTGCACTGAACATTCTTCCTGCACACCCTTGCAATAGTGCACCCTATATTATTTGTCCATGACAACCCTTGGAATTTCCCAATGTTTCCTCATAGATGCCCAACTAGTTAGTTTCTTCCATGCAAGTAATGGGATAGAATCAACCAATTTTGGTAGTATCCACTCACTAACCATTGTTTTCATGTTTATTCCCAACTCATTTATTTTCTCAATGGGATTGGGGGAGAGAAAAGAAATGAAATTTCCTTCAATTACGCTAGATCGAGTAGTTGTTTCCATCCTTCATGCACACAGATTCCTTCTCTTCCCGGTAGAGAATCGGGGGATGGAGGGTACTGATTTCTTTCTCAATCGTGCATAATAGGAATTTTATCACACAAATTTTAGGTTGGGCAAAGCCCGATCCAACAAAAAAATCAAGTGCTATAACTATCGTACACTACACCCAATGTCACCTTGATGTAGGTCCCACACTTTGGGGGTGGATAAGGTCACTCCTGAGAGGATATCCCGGTGACCCTAGGGGAATGGAAAGAAGAAAGGAAAGGGTAATGGAGAGGCACCTAGAAGTCATTATAGTAATTGGAAAAGAGGAAAATTGTTATGCCTTGCTGACCAAGTAATGTTTCCCCAAAGGATGTGTTTTTTTTCCCGATGATCATAGCTACTGGAGACACAAGAAAAATACAAATGCAAAGAAATATATCAAGTCTATAAAAGAGTTAATATTGATTTCCCTATTTTTTAGTAGTTATATCAGTAATAGATTATATCCAAATCAACAAGTAAAAGGTCTAGACTAGTTAGGAATGTTAGCAATAAAACTAGTAACCAATGTGGACCAAAAATAACACTTCAGTACTGAATAAATATGGTTGTCATAAAAGAAAATTTATGCAGCAGTATATCAGTCGTATGTCTGTAGTATTCAATGAAGTACAACATAAAATATGACCATCAAAAAAATCCAAAATCTATCCCAAAATATGCCCCTAAGTTAGTAGGTTAAATTAGCAAAGTTAGAGCATTAGTCTAGGGTTAGATTAGGAGTTATGAGTGATTTATCAGCTAGGGTTATGTAGCCCTAATGACTATAGGTTAGTTTTACTATATCAGAAAGAAAATTTGGGTGAAATGGGATTCCCGAAGGCATGAATAATCCCTAAGGAATCAAGATCACTATCCCAAAGAGACAACTTTAAAACTTGAAAATTCGACGTTTACCAAGGAAACACTTTATTTATCCAATGCAATAACTAAATGAATAGTGCCTTAAACCAAGGTTTAATGGAGTCAAGAAAATAAATATCTAGAGTTACTACCTCCCTAGGGTTTAAATCCTCTTACTTCCCAAGAAAAGTATCTCTAGCTAGGGTTTAAGATAAGAGGGTGTATGCATTTATACTTATCTTAGCAAACCCTTGTTAAACCAATAGCATGTAACCGTAAAATGGTGGAGACTATGGTCGAGGTGTACTCACTTATACTACCCACCATCATCTAGCAAAATAAACTTGACTTGAACAATAATGATATCACAATGTGAAAAATATTACCAATTCAAGGAAAAAGTTAAGACAAACCACCATAAAAGCTAGAAAAAACCTTCAAAGGCTAGCACATCACTTCCATCAAACAAATATCTAAGAAATATCCATAAAAAATATACAAGAGGAAAAATACTCCAAGTGTAGTGAAAATATCAGTCTAAGAACCTCTCTCAAGAGGGATCGTTATGTTAAAATGAGATTTTATGATCTCGTATTTATACAAAATGTCACCAAGGTGACTTGTCTACATATTTAGGGGTAAACCACAATACTAGGGGTCAAAAACCCTAATATTTAAACCTTAACAAAGTAATATTAAACAATTCATTAAAAATTCACTTTTGCACATAATAAAAACCCTAATTCATATGGATGTCACCCCTTTAGGGGACATTTTGTCATAAAGAGGAGGTCGTTGGTGATGTAGGAGAGTGGAGAGGATTCTCAAATCCATATATCAAGAAATAAGACCATTCCCTCCATGATTCCTTCGAAATTTCCATGTTCCATTGCATGTTACCTCACCACCATGCCCTAAACCCCTTAGCTGATGTCATGCAAAAAAAAGGAGATGTTTTACCCCTCCTCGGAAAATCATTTCACATGTGAGGGTTGGGGTAGGTATTCCACATTATATTATAGGCCTCCAAAAATTTATATTTTTCATCTGACATGCGAGACCTTGGCATCCACTTGTGGGCTTCAGGCCCCATGGAAGCCCAAGCTAGGCTTGTTCTTCCAAAACTATCCACCAACTAGGTCCTGCAATGACAAATAAGCATGCCTTCCAAGGATATCAAGTCATAACATCATGATAAGTGAATCCAATCAATAAATGATCCACCTAATAATGTGCATCAAAGATCACTATGAGGTGGTTGGGGTCAAGACTCAATGGGCATAGGGCTCATGACATACACAAGGTCGTAGTGTCTCATTCATGGGGGCCTTTGTAGAGGGTCTGTGGTACCTTCATCCACAATTCACCTTTTCCAACCCCATGATTTTCCATTCTTTCATTCTTTTATAATTTTAAGGAAATGTTAAAGGCCACTACCCTGGCGTGGTATCAAGATAATGGAAATGTCACTGAAAAATACCTAGTGGAAATGAATAGGTTGGCTCATCATGTGACTCCATTTCTCTCATCCATGCAACTAAGAGGCATTATAATGGTTTGGTGGCCAGATGATGGTAATTTCATAACACTATATATTCATGGATGTGATAGGTCGGTTCGTGATGAGACCTCCTATCCTTCAATATTCATGGATGTGATAGGTCGGTTCGTGATGAGACCTCCTATCCTTCAACTAACATTTTAAGCATTTTAAATCATATTTCATTGTGGGTCACCCTTTACTCAAAGATATTTGTTCCATTACTTTCTTGGTTGATCCCTAGAAGAAGCATCTAGAAGGTTCATGCATAGTATTTTATCTTTGAAACAACATCAATCCCTTTGGGCATTCACCCCCTTCTTCCCATAGAATAAGGCACAACCCCTTCTTGGGTTAATACATGTTAAAATACCAAGACGTAAGTAAATTGGAGGAAATAGTGATGGAAACAGACAAGTATGGTCGAGAATGGTACAATGTCTCCTCAAGGGAGTTCCTAGTAGCAAACCCATACCCAAGGAATACAACTTACTAGGGAACAATGTAAACCACCAATGTGAAGCAGGGAAAAAGGCATAATGTCCTAGCATATATCATGAAATCTAGAGAAATATAAGGTACAACATACTCAAATGGATTAAATATTGAAATCATGCTTAACATAATGCTAAATTATACCTCATGGAGCAAGGCCCACTTCCTCCCAAAAGCTAGCTATTGTGGTGGATGCCATCTGGAAATCGATGACCATCTGTGGTGGTGGGGAGGGTCTCCATCTATGAAAAATTGTACTACTTTTCATGTAGTTTCTCGACACTCCATATGTGAAACCTAAGGGCCTAGAGACAGAATATCCTTAGTTATCCACAAAACAGGGATAAAAAGGCCTTCATATATTGGCTATAGACCCTACACCGCTACTTAGCTATCCATCATATTTCAAAAGAGCACTTTTATTGATGGATATCTACATCTGGTTTGAATATTTCCCTCATAGTCTCTTCCATTACTTCTCATTCATGTTGAATTTCTTGATGGCTTACCACAATTGCACATGTATTTCTATGAGCACTGGATCAAGAGTGCAAAGATGATGGTGTTTAGAGATGTTTTGCATACATGAAATAAAAACATCCATAGTATATGACCCATCGAACCAGCAGGATCCAAATTCTTCCTCATGCACTTTAGTTGTGATACATGCACACCTCCTTGTTGAGACTTTTTAAAGCTTATTTTACTTCCCTTCCATGGCATCCTATGAATCAATATCATAGGAATTCATGTTTCTCTATCTTAGTTCTCCATCCAAAATGGGATT
Source organism: Picea abies (assembly GCA_900067695.1). Taxonomy (NCBI): domain Eukaryota; kingdom Viridiplantae; phylum Streptophyta; class Pinopsida; order Pinales; family Pinaceae; genus Picea; species Picea abies. The sequence continues at coordinate 9,714 of CBVK0100154679.1, forward strand.
GATATAATACTCCCTACACCCTGTGATCTTACAGATGTTCTCAATAATAGGGTTTCATGCATACTCATCCAACGACCAATTATACATGTCCCCATAATTATGATCTATAGGTCTGATCACATATAGTGTGTCCATCTCAAATGGAATATGCATCTTCTTCTAATTCAACATTGCATTTTTGTCAAAGGCCCAATAAAATCTCAATTAATGTAGGGTAAGGATGAGAATCATCCATAATATTAATTACCTCAATGTCAGCCTTCATCTTCACCCCTTCTATGTGCACTTAAACTTGATCCAACCATACTATGGGATAAATATCTTATTGATTTTATAACCATAGCTTGATGGGTGACTAGAATTTTTTCTATTTACCCATCAATTCCCATCACTTATTTGGAAGTATGTTCACATTGGAACCTGTATCAAACATGACCTCATCCATTACATAAGTCCCATGTTCATATTTCATATTGAAATCTCTACCTATTCACTTCTTCTTACTGACTTGTCACATATCCCTTTATAGTAAGGAGGATGATATAGATTTGTTTGTCCTTTGATCCCACATGGAGGTTTCTAACATTTGCATTAACTTTCTTGTAGCAGCATGATCATTTATAAATATCAAACAACAATGTAAGAAGTGAAACTCAATTCACACAGTGCTTCTTCACACGTTGTGTGCTTCAACTGTTCATGCACCTATTCCTCATTCAAATGTTGTTGAGTGTGTCACATCACATCACACATACGACCTTCCTGCAATGACATTTGCATCATGTGCTATAATTGTTCATAGGCACAAAAATATTCTAGTGACCTCTATGTCATGTGTTGAACTTCTTCACAAATTAGGTCCTCCTCAAGTGACCTTTGTGTTGCATGATACATCTCCTCTTTTTCTCTTTCTTCTTTGATGTCTCTCTCTGGGTCACACAAAAATGAATTCTACATAGAAATATAAAACTTAGTAGGGGGATGCACCACCTTCCTTAAATTCCCCTCTATGCTTTGAAGTAATCTTTCACCTTGCTCAAAGTCCATTCATGTCTTTTCTCCTCCACGTTTTATCACTCGGACATCAAATTCCCCATCCTTCTTATTTTTTCAAAGATTTGCATGCACCATGTTTCAATGTGGCTTCTTCTCTTCCAAATTTTTTACTAAGCTAGGAAAATCATCTGTAATGTGATCTGGGCTATGAAAATATCCACAAAAAGCACATGGTTTGGTACAAAACCTTGAAAAATGACCTATCTCTCCAAAATTTAAACAAGTGGGGGTTCTACCTCCCCTAACTCCATATCCTCTTATACACCCATAGTCATATCTTCCTTGGGGACCTCCTTGATATCCACCTCTCTCAACATTGTCGCAGTTACCAACCTTTTGTTTCTCTTGTACCTGGAACACATTGCGGGTGTGATCCTCCATTAGCCAGAGTGACCAACATTTTTTTATGCCATGTCCCATGGGCTTACAAAATTTATAGAATGAAGTATGATATGTGTTCTAATATTTATGAAATGTTGGGAAACAGAGTGGTACATGGTCCCATTTCCTGCAAATTTCACACCATTGCATCTAAGGCCCAGCTAGAAATGAACTCAATGCACCCATCACCACATAGTTTCCAAGTACAAGACACACATATCTACAATGATCCTCGGACTGACATGTGGTACATCATACATGCTCACGCATAAATTTTTCTTTTTCCATATCTTGCAACTGCACCATTATTTTGTCTAGTTGTTATTGCACTTGCATCAATCATGGTGATGTCTTTCCTCCTCCTAGTGTATCTTGCAAGCACCTTGTAGTTTATACTACTTTTACCCACATTGTCACCTTTTGTTGGGTGAGAAAGACTTTAATATGGGGAAGCAAACCCACAATGAACCATTCACTATCATTTTTGCACATCCTATATATGGAATTCCATCCTATCCATCAAAACCTTCAACCATTGGTCATAATCCCACATTTTCTCCTTGCTTATACTTAATCTCTTTGATACTTGTAATGCAATGATATTTTTACTTAGGTTTTTGAAATTCCTTAAGAAAATATCTCTTGATATACCTTATGGGCCTCACCTATCCTACTTGCATAGTGGCCTTGTATTTCATGCACCACATTAAGGCTTTATCCCTTAATGTGGTTTCCATGTGCATAATATTCATTGCCTCATTTTTTTTCCTCTTCAAAAAACATATCACCTCATAGCTGAGCCAATGTTTTTATAGATCATATATACCCATTTTTTGGAACATAGGTAACCTCAGGGTACAATCTTGATTCATCATCCTCAATCCCAAACTCTGTCCTCCTACTTGACTACAGGGTATCTAAGATCTCAATACCAATTCTCTTACTGGTGAAGTAGTGTTGACTTTATATTCTTTTTCACTTGCCATTTCTCTTCGTTATTGTCCTACTCTTTCTCCTACTCTAATCACCCTAAAGTAGGGTAATCCTATAACAGATCATGCAAATATGGAACAAGAGTTTGTAATTTTCTATAAATATCTCCTTTTCAAACCCTCTCTTGAAATAAAACCAATGATATAATAAATTACTCACCATATCCCAAAAATTGTTTCTCAGGAGAAGAATGAGTCCTTGATATGTCCATTTTCCCCTAAGGATGTGTAAGATGTCGTCATGGAAATGACTAAAGGAAAAGATTTGGGCCAATATGGCTTCACTAGTCCTTTTGGTTAACCATCAAACTTGACATATAGGTAGTGGTTGAGGACTACCACCATTTTTCTAATATCCTCCCGACACTAAATTCCACTTTCTTACTCATGATTCCTAAAGAAGAAAAAGTGGATGATACGACTAAATTCATCCCTATTTCTCTTTGCAATGTTTTCTATACAATCATCACCAAATTCATCTCCAACCATCTAAATCCAATCCTCCCTTGTCTTATCTCCCATGAGAAATCTAGATAGCTCCAAGGACAATAGATTTTGGACAATATCATTCTCACTCATGAAATGATCCACTCTCTCAAATCCACCAAATATCTAGGTATGATTATCAATCTTGACATTTCCAAGGAATTCGATAAACTCAACCAAAAATACATCCACCACATCCTTCAAGATTTTGGATTCTCTCCTCTCTATATCAAATCGATAATGATCCTTTCCTAATATTTCATTTTCATCCCGATGAATTCCACCCCCTCATATACATTTTCCCCTTCGCATGTCATTTAGAAGGGAGACCCTCTTTCTCCATTCCTTTTAATTCTAATGGTAGAAATTTTGGGATGATCCTTCAAATTATAAATGGTAGATGATTAAATCAAAGGTATTAGATTATTTTGGGATGATCTCCCCATATCTCACCAACAATTTTTTGATGACACTATTCTCATGGGTCATCCTAATGTTTGATAATCCAAAGAACTAAATAAATTACTCTATAATTTTATGGATGCCTCAACTACATCCATTAATCATGGTAAATCTCAATTACTTTTCTTTAAAATTTCCCTTGCAATACATGTCCACATCTATAGTATTCTTGGATTTCAATGGAGCTCCCTTCTGTCCAAATATCTAGGTGCACCTCTGGTTGAAAATGGACTCTAAAATTCCTCATGCAAATATCTTCTTTCTATAATGGATTGAAAACTTACCAATTTTTCATTAAAATCACTAAAATCCCCTAGGTTCCTTATTTTACTCAGATTAGTCCTACAAGTGATCCCCTAGGATTCATTTCTATTTGTTTGTAACCTCCAAAGAAATTGTCTATGGGGTGGTGTGTGTAAGGAGAGAAAATGGGCTCTTATAGTTTAGGACAATATGTGTCAACCGAAACTATCAAGAGGCCTTGGACTTCGAGATCCTAAAATACTCATCTTAGTTATTTGCTCCAATACTTGGTGGCAATGACACAAAAGTAAAGGTGACCCTTGAAGTCACCTTTGGCACAAGAAACATTGCACCCACATGGAACCACATGATCTTATATGACTATATGGACACATCTTTGGGCTCTATTATCCCTTGTTTTTAGGGATGACTAAGGAGATCTTGTCTCGAGGCCCTCATGTTGCAGACATGAAGTATCGAGAGACAAATTGACCGGTGATGTCCATTTGCACAGTTGGAGACACGCTTCACCACCACACTTCTAGATCAATCACCATGGAATTCACCACACAAGCTTTCTTCATGAGGTACAAGTCATTTATTTTTTTAAGTATCACTTTAATACTTGAGGAATTTGAACATGTTGTATTGAAGCTATTTTTTATTATAGAAATACTACTTAGACATTATGCTTCTAACCATGTTTTACCTTGGTGAGTTTCATCGATTTCCTACTAAGTAGCCAATGTTTGGCGAAAGGGTGTGACTAAGGGTCTCTTGAGGGGTCATCATACCATTCACAAACATACTTACTACTTTTTGTCTCTTTTTCCCCTACCACATCACCCTCTTGTAGATTTTCTGGCCTTATTGACCCAAGAATGGAATGTACCTCATTTCATGGGAAGAAGGGGCTGAAGACATAGAGCGATTGTAGCTAGTAAAAGTAAAAATACAAAATCATAACCTTCCATATGTTGACCCAAACAATTCTGGAGAATGATGAACTGTTTCTCTTGAATTGAAGACCTAAAAAAAAATCACATAAATAAATGTCTCACTTGTTGAAAGACTTACACAGGTGCATTATAAGCTTTAAGTTACCCATATGGAGCTATGTCTACCTCTAGATTCAAGTAGAATTGTGGTTCTTCCTTCAATATTACTTTTACCTATTAGGAGCATCCAAATATTTGGACCTTAACTAATTAATGGAAATAAATGGGCTTGAAAAAAGGATGAATTGAAAATGAAGGTGCAACACAACCTCTACAAAGGCACCCATATATTAGATAATATGAGCCCTCATATGTCATGAAACCCATTAAACTATGAAGTATCATGTCAATCCATCTCATATCCACTATATGACCTTAAAGGGGTTACCCTTTGAAGCATCCCCTACCTGAGGGTTTTGGTTCACTCGGTAGGGTTTTCATGACCACCCTCCTATACCTAACCTTGGTCAATTTCATAGGGTCTTTGAGTACTTGTTTAATTTGGTGAGGTAGTATTGATGCACAATTTTAGGTGGCTCATGTATTAGACATGATTTTACTTGGTATGATACATTTGAATTGAGACCCTTGGAGGGCATATTCAGTGAGAACCAACAGGACCTTTCCTGGTGGATAGTTTCGAAAGAACAAGCCTAGATTAGGCTTTCTTGGGGCATGAAGACCAAATGTTGTATGCATTGGCCCATTATTTATATTATGGATGTATCCTTTATATCAAAATGAAGACACCATGGAGAACCTCATCTGGCCCCTGCAATCCCAACATCACTTTAAAGGCCTTGAGATCAACCTAGTGCTAGGCTTTTGGTGGTGATGATGGACACTTGGAACATTTTGATGGGAAGAGACATTGCAGTGAGGAGGATACCCTTCTCTTGAGTAAATATTTCCTTTGGAGACAAATATATATCTCCTTCAACCTCAATGACTTTATAAAGTGTCAAAATGTTACCTAAATGAGGGTTGACGTCACTCGTTAGGGTTTCTTATGTGCATTTTAAAAGTTAAATTTAATGTTACTTTGTAAAGGGGAAAAATAAAGGGAGAATTGACCCCTTATTTTGTGGTTTACCCTAATTTATGTGTAAAAACACTTTTTAGGACTCTTGTATAACTAAGGATCATTCACATTTCATTATAACATAGCTCTCCCATTGTGACAAGGATACTTGGCTGAAATTTGTTCCCTCTTTAGGAAATTTGGATATCTCTCTCTTCTGAAAATATCTTTTGGTGATTTCTCTTGGTATATTGTGGAGCTAAGGTGATAAACACCTCTTGGAGGCTTATTCTATTTCTTATTGGCGTCAACCTCCCCTGTTGTCCTTCGGGGCTGACTCGACCTCCCGATCTAGGATCGTTCGATATCTGAGTCAAAGAAACTCCTTATATTTCTCTTGGAACCAAAAACCTCTATCACGGGCCCTTATTTTCTTGCCATAGGTTATGTGGCACCCGCAGACCATCTCCTTAGTGATTTTAAAATTTAATGCCAACAACTCTATCTCTCTATGATAGGCTTCCATCTTGGTGTGGCCATGAACTACAACCATGGGCCAGCTCCCTTTGCGACCTCGTGCTTTGGTACTTTCACGAGCGTCTTACTCCCTTTTCTCGATTCCCAAATTGATGAATTCTTCGAGACCAAATCTACGGTCCATGTTCCTCTCGTGATCAATGGCTATGATCAACTCATGAGTTCAGACTTCGCGAGTCCCTTCCTCAAGTATTCTCTCCTCAAAATTTATTGAAGGGTTGCTCCTCTGAAATGCATGGATCTCTGCCACATCCCTTTTGGATCCAATAGTCCAAAATCACTTCACGCCTCATGACTTCATGAAGATCTTTGTTCTCCCCTGGGAAACCTCTCGAAGTTCCTTCTCCTGAATGTATTGACCTTTTGCCACCTATCTCCTATGATGATGGACAATTTTCTGGCCTTTGGTAATTCACAAAGTCCTTGAATCCCTTGCACACTTAGCGCAAATTTCTTTCCTTTTTGAGACTTAGGTTGTTCTCGAATTCCTTCTACACTCTTTTCATAACTCTACGCAAACTCTTCTGCAAATTTTCTCAGCTTGAAAAACTTCAAATTTCACCTTTCCTTTGTGAACTTCCTCATGCCCTCTTGGAAACTTCTCTCTCTTCCTCCTGAGCTTTTTAAGATGGACTTACAACATCCTCGACTCAATACTTGCACTTGGCTAAGATATTCGATGGCTTGTCCATTTTCCTTCTTGAAGGGTTTACGACATCTCCTTTCCTTTGTCGATGCACTCTTGCAACACCTTGTTTCCTCAAAATGTTCAATAAATATAGGATTCTGTTAAGGTTTCCAACACTTCCAATCATGTTTTTCTTGTGCACGCTCACACTAGATCGATCGCCTCCTAGAAGAGTGTTTCAGAGTGTTCAATAACTCTGAGTTGTGCTTCCTCCCATAGAGTATTTTCTTCCAAGGTACCTAACCACCTTGAAATTTCTCCCCAAGTCTGTGAATTAACCTAGTATGCCCTCCTGGAAATATCTCTTCTGACTCCACTGAGTTCAGACACACACTCCTTGCTTTGGCTCATAGAGTTTCCTCTCTCTAGTGTGCACTCCTTGCACTTATCCTAGAGAACTAGACTTAACTCAACACACTCATGACATTCATAACACAACATCCATTACACATAAATTGATAACAGGAAAAATTGTCATTTTATATTAATGATGGAATGTCAAATTACAATGGTGGAGTCTGAGCTACAACTAAGACTCGAATCTCTATGTTTCTCCTGGCTAACTCTATCTTAGATAACCTAAAACACATCTCTCTAACTTTGCTAACAATTGTTTTTCATCAAACTCCAACCGCCTCTACCAGACATACAATACAAATATTTATACAAGAGGGGCTCAATGATCTTCCTTCATAGACTAAACTAGTGGTGTCAAATCACCATTCAAAACACCTGTCTAATGGGAAAATTACAATGATGGAAATATTTTCCAAATCGGATGCAGATCCCTCCTGCCATCAACCAATTAATGGTGACCTTATCTCCATCTTGTGCGAATTCACAACTTGGCTCTTCCAGCTTGTCATCATTAAATGCCTAGATCATGCTTTTGATTCTTGAGGAAAAATGAGAGGGTGACGCCTCTCCCTTTCTTGAATGTGCACCATGCATGTAAATCGGTTGGTGTGTGTTGATGTGGAGTGATGCTCTTGCGTCATACTCCATGGCTATGAAAATCATGAGCTCCTGTTTATGAGCTTACCATCATGGCTAAAATCCTTCTGGATACCAAACGTTCTCTTGGAGCTGTCTTTCATCTCCTATGCTTCATTGTTGTTTCTCCTACATCTTCCCCTCTTCTCATGCCGGTTCCTTTCTGTCCAGCTTCCTTGTGTTGACCGCTTCTTCTGCTGACTCCAACATCAACTTCCTTATCTCCTCAACCACCTCGTCTAGCTGCTCCATCGACTAGTTCTTCTATTGTAGACTAGTTCACTGCACTTCTTCCTTTCCTCTGGGTAAATCAAATCGATCTCCCATGTTATCCTCTCCATATCTTATGACTTTAACTTACCACTCTATTGAAAAATCCACTTATGTAGTCCCCTCATCATTGGGCTTCTACTCAGATACTACTTCTGACAGATCCACTCCTATCAATCCTTCGACTGGTCCCATTCCATCTTCCTCCACCTGCAACTCGTGCTGGTGTGTCTCCTATGGCATGGATATCTTCTGGAAGCTACCTATTGGTTCTGGATTGTCCAACCACTCCTCTAGTGCATTTAACTCCAATTACTAATGAGTGAGTAACTCAACTAGGTGATCCTTTGTTCGGATAGATCTTAGTATTTGCTCCTCCTCCTTCATGACATTCTCATCTTGTTTCCCTTATGTTCCACCTACAACATCTATTATAGCCTCTCCTCAACCACTTGGAAGGAATATCTCGACTCCTCCAATGATCATAATTTTCCTCTAATCCTTTTCCTCGATGGAGGAAGTTTTTAGCTTCTCATCGTCTTCATTCACACGACCCACAATTATGTGTGAATCTTCCCTTGAGAGAGATATTTTCTTTGACTCCTCTTCATCCATCAACACCTCCTGATGTGAAATCTCAGTTGAACTCATCTCTTCTCCCTTCCCAACCTGGAAATATGGGATGTCTCCCTTGCCCACTTTGGAGTTTACGAGATCCATTGATCCCTTCTCCTTTCCCACCTAGCAATCTATGAGATCTTTGTCAGATCTCTTTCCCTCATCAATGAGGTTTTCTTCATTCCTTAGCCACCTTGTTAACATCTTTTGCTGCCCTCTGGCCAACAAATTCTGAACAAGCCATTTAAATGTTCTCTTCAAGGGCCATTCATAACTCCAACGTACCCTTGCCTCCTACTACATCTTGAATGTTAGCTTCTCCATCTGGGCTCATATTTCACTGAGCTCCTTGTCTATCTCTTCTTTTATTTTATACAGGAATACTCTCCCTTGACCATGCGCATAACTTCCAATGGACATCTCACTTCACCTGCAACCCACCTAGTTGTTCACCATATGTTGCACATCTTACAACAGTCTCAACACATCATTGCATTATGTCTCCCCCTTTCCTACAGAACTAAATTTTGTATTATCTCTGATATCTCCCTTGCCTACAATTTGTAGACAAACCAAGATTTGATACCACTTTTGGCGTAGACTCCTTTTGTCCTTCAGTTTCGACTCGACTTCCTAGTCCAGGATCATTCAATATCTGAGTCGAAGCAACTCCTTATATTCCTCTTGAAACCCAAAACCTCTATCATAGGTCCTTTTCTTGGCATAGGTTGTGTGGCAGCCGCACAACCTCTCCTTAGTGCTTTAAAAGTTTCACGCCAACAATGCTAGCTCTCTATGCTAGGATTCCCTCTTTGTGTGACCATGGAATATGACCGTGGGCTAGCTGCATTCACGACCCCGTACTTTGGGACATTCGTGAGATGCTTACTGCCTTTTCCCGATTCCCGAATCGATGAATTCTTAGGGACCAAATGTACGGTCCACGTTCCTCTCACGATCAACAACTGTGATCAACTCACAATTTCGGAATTCATGAGTCCCTTCCTCCATTATTCTCTCCTTGACTTTTCTTGAAGGGATCTTCCTATGAAATGCGTGGCTCTCTGCCACATCCCTTCTAGATCCAACAGTTCAGAATCACTTCATGCCTCATGACTTCGCGAATACCTTTGTTTTCCCCTACAAAACCTCCTGAAGTTCCTACTCCCAAACCTCTCGATATTCTTCCACCTGTCTCCTCCAATGATGGATGATTATTCGGCCTTTGGGACTTCCACAATTCATTCTCCACTCTTTGCAGAACTCTGTGTAGACTCTTTTATGACTTTTCTTGGCTTGAAAAACTTCAAAGTTCATTGTTCCTTTGTGAACTTCATCATCCCCTTCTGGAAACTTCTCTCTCTTCCTCTTGACATTTTTAATATGGAATTACAACATCCTCAACCCACTCCTTGCGCTCGGCTAAGCTGTTCAACGGGCTCTCCCTTTTCCTTCTAGAATGGTTTAAGGAATCTCATTTCATTTGTCGATGCACTCTTGAAAAGTATTCCTTCCTCAAAATGTTTAGTAATTCTAGTATTATCTTGAGGGTTCCAACACTTCCAACTATGTTGTTCTTGTGTGCACTCACAATAGCTCGATGCCCTCCTGGAAAAGTGTTTCAGAGTGTTCAATAACTCTGAACTGTGCTTCCTCCCACATAGTCTTTTCTTTGAAGGTACCTAACCACCTTGAAATTTCTCATTGAGTCTGTGAATTAACCTGTATGTCGTATCGACAATCTCTCTTATGAATCCACTAAGTTAAGACACCCACTCCTTGCATAGGCTCACAGAGTTTCCCCTCTTTGTCATGCACTCTTTGCACTTAGCCTAGAGAACCAAACTTAAGTCAACACACTCACAGATAGAAAATTGTATCTCTATCCCTACAAATGATTTCTAACATTCATATACAACTCAAGTGCATGTAAATGACATTCATAAAACAACATCCATTACACATAAAATGATAATAGGAAAAACTTTCATTTTATATTAATGATGGAATGTCAAATTACAATGGTGGAGTTCGAGCTACAATTGAGTCTCGGCTCTTTGTGTTTATCCTGGATAACTCTATCTTATCTAACCTACAACATATCTCTCTAACTTGGCTTACAATGGTTTTTCATCAAACTCTAGCCGCCTCTACCAGGCATACAATACAAATAATTATACAAGAGGGGCTCGATGATCTTCCCTCACTGGCTAAACTAGTGGTGTCAAATCACCATTCAAAACGCATGTCTAATGTGAAAATTCCAATGATGGAAATATGCTCCAAATCAGATGTAGATCCATCCTATTGTCAAACACTTAATGACGACCTTATCTCCTGCTTGTGCGAATGCAAAACTTCTCTCTTCTAGCTTGTTATCATTAAATTCCTGGATCATGATTTTGATTCTCGAGGCAAAATGAGAGGCTAATGCCTCTCCCTTGCTTGAATGTTCTCCATGCATGTAAATCATCTGGCACATGTTGAGGTGGAGTGATGCTCCTGCATCACTTATGGATGGATATGGTTTGGTAAACTAGGGTTTGATCTTGCACCTTGTGGAATTAGTAACGAAATTTATACATTAATTGGTAATTTGTTCTTGTTCCATGCTATTATTGTTTGTAACCCTAGGAGGAGTATAAGTGAATGCACCCTCCACCAATTTTCATTTCATTTTTTGGTTGATAAGTTATTTTTGGTAAGGTTTCTAGGAGAAGTACAAGGGTGTACACCCTCCTAGATTTACCTTATCTTAATTGACATTCCCTATGGAGTAAGAGGGATTAAACCACTCAGGATATTGTGGGTTTAAATATCACATCCAATACTCCATTTAACCAATATATTAAAGGAAATAAAATGAAATTTTCGTTGGATAAATACATTTTTTGCATGGGGTAACTTGATTTACAATATTTTCAAATTGTTTGAAGTGGAACCAGTTCTATGATCTACTAACTTGATTGATACACTAGGGCATCCTTTTTGTCCAATGATATCTTATTTATTTTATAACATTAAATCTATATACATTAAGGATGCAACAAATTTCTCTTAGACTTTTATTTTTTCTCTCTTTTGAATCATCAAAATTTGTTAGAAAGGTTCCATAATAAACTACTAGTCATCATGCATATTTTGGGTGGTTTACTTGTAAGTTTTGGTGATTGGAATTTTCTGTTGTAGAAATATTTTTCTATAGGGATAATTCTGTTATAATATCTCTGAAATAACATCTTTGGAAATCCCTATATTACTTGAGTTATACTAGCCATTACTAGCTTAACTCTTGCATCTTTAACTAAACTTTTAGTGACTTATTTAGCAACTTTGATTATCATTTACTTGCTTATTTGTAAAAAAAATTACTATTGTTGTATAGGACATAAATATTCACTTGATTTTACATTGTATATCTTGGATTTTATATTTATCTTTTTTTGTGTCTCAGGCAGGTACAATTATCTTTCGCAAGTACTCAAGCACTTGGAAACCATTGAATGTATCCAAGACTCATTCCCAAGCTAGTTTAATCTTAGTAGTTTGACCTATATGCGCATCATCTTCCATAACCTGACTTTCCATCTCATTTCCCCCTAGGTTCACCCATGATTCCCCCTTGTGTAGGATTTCTCCTTCACTAAAGTGAGGGGAGGGTTTAGCTAAGGTTGCAATGGGTAGACTATCCCATAGTTCTTTCTGCCTTGTGAATTGTGTTAGGATTTTTCCAACCTACAATTTGTGCGATAACAGACCCAACATAGCTTGGAAGAATAAGTTTTTCATCCATCAAAAATGTTTCTAGGAGATTGGATATGTGCGCCACTCCTTTTTCTAGGATGATGCATGGAAGAAACAACCTCCTCTTTGATATCACAATGAATTACAAACTCTAAGAAAAATTATGATAACCATAGACAAAAAATGGCTCCACCAACATTGGCTTCCTCTGCATCCAAAAGATAAAATGAACACTTGGCTCCCCCAGGATCAATTGCACAATCTTCAACGAGAGCTCAACTTTGATAAATTTTGGCAGTAAATATCAAGCAGGAAAATTCGAATCCACAACAGGTCGAAAAAACTTTGATAGGGTTATCATATAGCATGTTACTTCAAACTTCAGGAAGCCTACCATTCAACACTAGGGAATTAGGAAAAAACCTATTAGGATCACTGGGAGATAATTTGGAACAAAAACATGTGGCCAAAAGTCTTATTCTTCTTATGGATTTTATCCCATGGCACAGTCCTCACCTCAGTATAAATTTCTCATTGAGGCTTTCTCAACCCTCCCTTTTTCCCACTGTATCATCAAGCAGGGGAATCCATGGTGCATCTCCTCAATTCATCTCTCATATCCTCCTCCTTATGGTATCAATGAGCCATCACCTTTTTCACCTATGATCACAATAAACAAATCTTATTTTCCACCATTGGAAAATGGATAACTTTCACTTTCTCTAACCCTATCCTAAATCAACGTTTCAAAACTCCTTGGATTCTCTCTTTAGGAAATATGGAAGAACCATAATCGTAAAATATTTAAATATTTGCATATGGATATTGATATGTTAGGGATAAATATTAAAAGTAGAATCTTCTAAACAAAACTCAAATCTCAATGGTCAGTACAATACTGAGACTATACATCCCAAGCAAAATGCATCTTAAATGACCTTGATTTATACCCCCCCTCATCTTCCTATTGTTGTCAATGCATAGCCCCTCACATCATCCCTTTTGATATATGGTATCCCCCTTCTGTTGGATTCCTTAAACTCAACTTTTATGGATCTTCCAAGGGTAATATTGGCCTTGTAGGTACGGGGGGAATCTTCCATAATAATAATGGTCATATACTCTAGCTCATCATAGATTATATAGGTTTTTATAACAAAAACATGGGATAATTACATACCCTGGAAAAAGGTATCAACATTTGTAACATCCCTCTATTGCGCGCATTGAGCAGACTTATTATTTGAGGACAATTACATGCAAGTGATCCGGTTCTTCATACGATTGATTGATTTGATTATGATTATGAGATATTGTTGATTTGATCTTATGTCGTTTTTGTTGTATTTACATTGACATGTGTTATTTACTGGGTTCTCCTAAGTGTGTAGGACTCTGTACATTGAGGATGTTGAGGCATCAATGAAACCCCTTGGACTCTGGATCGAGTTTGGGAGTGGATTCTTAGGGTTTGAATGTTGTTGATTTGACATATGTACATATGATTAGATAATATGATGTTGATTTTTATTGCTGACATGATTCGTTGATGGATGAAGTATGATGATAGATTTCCAACTAGACTCACATTTGGAGTAAATTGGTCATGCACGATAACTAGAGACATTGAGGGAGAGGTGTTGTAGCAACCCTTCCACAGCCGAATAACACTCCCACCATAGCTTTAACTGTAGGTTAACGATTACCTATTTCAATAAGATCGATGATGTCATGAGGATAGACTGTGACAGTATCTCACGATGATTCTAAGGGGAGTGCAATAAGGTAGGGTCCTTATTCTTTAGAGGCCCTTAGTCTCCCATACAATCAACTGATGGAGTATTGACTCTGAGGGTTTCACGTCTACCAAAATCAGTCAAGAGGAGAGTGGCACCCTTGGAGCATGTAGTGCGTCTTGAAGGGCATGTCACACAAAGAAAAACCAAGAGGAGAGTGGAACCCTTGGAGCACGTAGTGCATCTTGAAGGGAATGTCGTGTAAAGAAAATGGTGGCCCCCTTGGAGAACGTATTGCACCCTAAAGAGCATGTCATGATTTTAACTATGATAAGTTAATGAACCTAGTGCCTATAAAACTATGCCTCCTTATGACCAGTTCGACCTTAAAATAAATGATGGTATGTGTTATCACATGAACTTGTCAGGGTCTTGTGGGTTCGTGGTTTCTACCTAAGTCTGTAATTTTTCCTTGTCTCTATCCTTTTCGAATAAAAAATTCTTTATTTTGTCCCCTTTCAACATGTAAAGTTGTCTTCTATGTGCCCTTGTTCATTTGTGCGCCCTATTTTCCCTTAATGTTCTACCCAAAAGGAGTCTCGTCCCCAAGGCCTTTTGTTTTCCCCAAAGGATGAACAATCGTCTCATTTTTCGGTCAATGGTCTCCCTGTTTTCCCACAACCAGTCATCCAAATTCTTGATTATGTAGGCTGCAACCATGGATAGAAAGGGCGACATTCAAAGCAGACCATTTTGAGCTTAAAAGAAACAAGAAATTTTAATCTTTCAACAAGGGTGATTCCAGGAGTAGTTCAAATCAATGGCTCACGAGCATTCAGAAGTTCAAAGTCGCACGGAGTATAGTTCCAGAGAATAAGGTCCAAAGAAGGGAAGCCCAGAGGGAGCATGAGTCGTTGATGTCAAGGGGGATAGGTGAAATCCGATCCAAGTGTTCAAGGAAATTAACTTTGGGATTTTCAAAGTGATAAATGTATGAAAGTCCTGAAGGGCCAAAGCATAAACTCCTGAAATAATCTAAGCCATCAAAAAATGAGGATACATGGAGGCAGATCCCTTGCTTCAGAGTTCGGTGCTCTGGATAATTTTGGGAGTTAAACATTTCAAAGGATTGAAGCCCAAAGTTCAAAATTGCTTGAAGTGAATTTGGATCATCCATCGACGGGGCCATGCGTCAGTGGATATATGACTTTGGGTAAAATAAAATGAATGTAAAGGAGGTTTGACTATCAACATAGATAGGTGGTACCCTTATGGTTTTGACATGTGGCACTCTTTTCAAGTATTCTCAGACATGCCTCCAGCCTGTTTTCAAGTGACACATGTTACCTCTTTGTCCACGACACATCAGCATGGTGACATCTAGACTCCACGTAAGATAATCCTCTGTGAGGTGTTATTGTTTAGTGCCAAAAGTAGCGCCCCACCCCAAAGGACACTTTTGGAAGATCCTAAAGTTGGTGGCTGAGTAAGCTTAATGGTGGCACCAAATCTAGTCGTTGCACCTAGATCTCAGATTGTGATGAGATCAGTGGCCACAGTCTATTGTAGGGACACAACATGCTCAGGTGATATTTTTCTTGAGTGGTCCCATAGTGGAAACCATGGTATGGTGAAAAATATGATGTGGATAGATGTGATAGCAGTCAGTCATAGCATTTTTGTCAGTCATTAATAGAAGTCAGTCATAGTAGTTTTGTCCACCTTTCTCATTAAGTCTTCCCTCCACTCACAGTTAACTCAATTCACTAACTGAATTTAGTTGTGGCCCTCACTTCCCTATACATTTCTTGTCCATACTAGTGTTGAACATCATTCATATATTGAGTTTTTTCCATTGAACTCCACTCATATAAACCAAACATCCACCAAAAACTATGATGGGTACTGGGCTCATCCTCCTACAATCTGAGGGTGAAGTCTAGTGCTAGCATTCATGTCATCGTTGTTGAGGAATGAATTGAAGACATTTCCCTAGGCAAGAATGACAAAGAATTTTTTATTTTGAAGGTGCATCATAAATGATTACCTTGAAGATTGCAACTTGCACCTGGCAACTCCATTATTTCAGTTGTGGATCCCAAAAGTAGACAGACTAGGTCCACTCTGCAACTTCCTCTAGCGACACTTGAAGCTGACCCAGAGAAAATTATCAAAAAAGGAAAGACCTCTAAAGAAAGTACCTCAACTTCTCTACTAGGCGATTCTGGTAATTTACATAATCCTTCTTTAAAAACTCCATTAACTGCTTCTAAAAACTCCATTAACTGCTTCTAGTTCTCCTATTCTACCATCTGTTGGATTTTCAAGAATTTTAAATTTTGGGAGTCTTCCTATTGATTATTCCCCACCTAGCCTTGCTTTACAAGGAGAAATCTTCGACACCCCTATTTCCCCTGAAGTCGTACAATGGTTTAGACCCATAACCTTGGGAGACTTTCCCACTCTGGTGTTTACTACTCCTCCTCCTATTAAAATTGCACCATTTACAAAAGGATAAACCTTTGTTCCCTTGAGCCCTGTAGCCTTTTTCCCCAATACCCAGTCGTTTCATTTTCCTCCCAGGAGATCAGTCCTAGTCTCGCCTATCCAAAATCCATATCCTCCTTGTTCTCATCCAGTTCACATCCCAATGGAAGGTGCTAATGCGCCTAGAGACATGATGGATGACATAGTGGATGCCATATACACCCCTCTCATCCTACCTCATCCTTTGAATAATCTCCTAGCTGAGGGATACCTTAAGGATTTGCCCAAGTTCACAGGGGAGGAAAGCATAACTAATTAGGAACACCTTGAAGCCTTTTACAATTTTTCATATAATCATGACATCTCGAATTAGGATGTATGGATGAGATGTTTTGTCCATAGCCTTAATGGTGAGGCTAAGAAATGGTTAGGGGCTTGGCCCCTGGATATATTGATGGGGATCGATCCCTAGATGATACATTTTTAAGACATTGGGGGGATAATTTTTTATTTATTTATTATATTATAGAGTTTTGGGAACTTAAGAGGAAAGAAGGGGAGTCTGTTTCATATTTCTAAAAAAGATTCAATAGGATGTATGGAAAGATTCCCCTTGAAATAAAACCTACTGAAACCTCGGCCATCGTTACCTATGCTAGTGCTTTTGACCCCAAGTTTTTCCACCTTTTGAGAGAGAGAAGCGCCACCTTGTTGGTCCACATGAAAGATGCAACCCTTGAAGTAGAATCTAATCCATTGGCTGTAGACAAACTCATGAGAAAATCTGATAGAGATAGGAGAAGAGGTAAATC
>CBVK0100154680.1:0-27236 GCA_900067695.1 Picea abies
GGACGTTACCATTGTGTGTTATGTCAACCGCATTCGCATACCTTACCTATCAGTCTAGAAACAATTTTCCTTTGTGTCTTAACACCTTTGGCCATTGGAGGATTTTTCCTGAGTATCATTTCCTAGAACATCAGTCTTGTCCTTGTGCCTTGATATTGTATGTTTGTTGTGCGTGTTCCTCCATTGTAACGTAATATTCATTCAAAAATCATCAAAAAAGAACAAAAAAAACAAATATACCCCAAAAAGAGGATGGGAAAGGTATTTTCTTTATTGGCAGCATCATGAGTCGCCCTTGGATAAAGCACATCTGTTCGTTTGATTCATCAAACTTTGGGATGTAGTATAACCTTAGGAAGCTTTGCTTGCTATATTGAGTTGTGTCCTCCACCGTTTGGTTACTCTTCCAAACATATGGAGAGTTTGTGTTGCCTCCTGCTTCGTAGACTTATGATTAACAGTTATGTTTCCTGAGTCTTATCACTTGTCATGCTATTATCCAAGGGAAGTTTGTCACTTAGCCTGAGTCGGCCCCTCTGTAATATGTCTCTTGTTCGCATACCCGGCCATCCTGAACATCCAATCAAGTCTTTGTTTGAAATCACTGAAGCCTTCAGTCCGATCATCAAGATTATCAAGTTCACAACCGATGAGCGGTCGAAGACCTCTGGGTAGTGCAGTCGTACACTCATATGACACTCCTACCTGAGTTTAGAAGATTTTGAAGTTGTTTCTTGAGCTCTGAAGTACAGCCATCAGGCCGAATCAACTTCTGGGAGATGGATACTTTATATGTATATCTTTCTGATTTCGAGATGTAGCTCCGCTGTGTATTGTTCGTGTCTACTCTTAATAATTATTTGACATGGATCTACAGTGTATTTGATTGGTAGCCATGGTTCTGATTTATCCTGAGCATGGGTATGCCCACCTCGGTGAGACATTTGATGTTTTTTGCAGACGACACCTCCTGATTCCTGATTCTCGGGCTCACTCATTCAGCATATCAGTATAGATTGGTAAAGAATTGGTAATGTATTTTGGCCATCAAATGCTCTTCTGACCTCATACATTAGGGGGCATCTGTTATAACCCTAGATTGCACTATCCATGCTTACCTGGCATTAGGCAAACTCATTTCCCTTCATTTCCAAAGCCATGCTAAACAGACTCTTTAAAAAACCTCTTAAATTAGGTAACCTGTGCCCTAACCCATTACTGGGCACGTTGGAACCCTGGCAGGCCTTCTGCTGCATGCATTGGAACGTTGGCTGGCCCACTACAGCCTACGTTTACCTAACAAAGCACAAAATCAGGAAAATTGCCAACAGAACGAAAAGCTTTGGGTCAGTTAACTGGAACTCCCAGCCATGCATGGCCGAGAGTTCGTCTAAAACCCTAGCTCCTTCTAGCCTATAAAAGAAGGGGTAGGGGTACTATTCAAGGGAGGAAAATGATAGCAAAGAAAATCTTCCCAATTGCCGAATCCGTTTTGTCCCAACCCTTTAGCCTTTCCTTAAGCTTTAGGAGAATTCAAGCAAAGCAGTTGGAGGAAAAAGAAGAGGAGGAGCCCAGGATCAGGATCAAGGAACGGTGGCCGATCGCTATTATCATTGTAAGTTGATTCATCTTGAGATTAATAAAGAGTACTTTTCCCATCCCAATGCACGAGTCTTATATGTTTTATTCGATTTATGCTTAATCTCTAAACCTCTAGTAGAACAATAGCATGCATGTGTAGTTTTGTCTTGATTGTAGGATCACTTTTTGGAAGGAGCAGCAGAAGCAAGGGGATAAAGCGCAATGGAGGATCTACACCAACCGTCGATAAAAAGGTTAGTCGGTTCTTTCCATGTTTGCATGTGAAAAAGGGTTTTAGGTTTGGGGTAGAAGGTTGAGAGTAATTTCTGAAGGGTCATGATCTGCATGCAAGTTTAAGCCCTAGCTTGTTAGTCCATAGGGTAGAATTTCCCCACAACACTTACTAAGTGTCACATTCACTTTATCAAGTGTCGTATGCAATATATTAAGTGTCACAAATTCATGACCATGTGGGAGTACTTGTCATGTTCCCTAGACAAGTTGGAAGAGAAATATATCATTTGAAGCTAAAAACAACATCCTTTTCCTTAAGGTTTTGGCCCAATTTTAGGATCATCGCCCCCTTTCCCATACACAAGGAGTGATGAAATATGGAATATCACTCCCCTAGAGTGCCTTAGGGAGTGATAGTCACCTTGTACTCTGTGTTAAGGGAGAGATGAAGAAGTTGCAACCATTCCACCTTTTTTTAAGGGAATTATTTGGGGATATTTGAGTTTGTTTGGGTCAAGGATTCAAGACATATCTCTTTTCTCCATCCTAGGAACCAAATCCCAAAATCATGAAATAAATCCTCAACCATTTTCCAATCTATATGAAAGTTGTTATGCCTTGAACCACTATATAAATGATTATCATGCTTGAGTGTTATAACCCTAATTTGTACCAGACATGCTTACCTGGCATCAGGCCATCTCATATTCCTTCTTTTCCAAGCTAGTACTAAACAATTCTTCTTAAAAACACTCGTTTTAAAGGCCCACGTGCCCTACTCCACTCCAGCCAATGTGTACACTCTAGCTGACCCACTACAACCCGCATGTACCTACAAAAGCATGAAAGATGGAAAGTTGTTGACGGAACACACAATTTTGGGTAAGTTAACTAAACCTTTCGACCATGCATGGCCAGTCACTTGACCAAATACCTAGCTCATTATAGCCTATAAAAGAATGGGTAGGGGTCCCATTTGAAAGGAGGAAAATCATAGTAAAGAAAATCTACCCGAATTAGCATTCCCTTTGCCTCAACCTTTTGCAACTATTGTGTGAAGAGAAGAATATACAAAAGCAGTTGGAGCATAGTTGAAGAGGAGCCCAGGACCAGTTTCAAGGAGCAGTGGGTGATATCACTATTATAAGGTATTCTTGTGAGATTAATAAAATAAGTACTTGTCCTGTCCCGCCATATGAGGTTTATATTGTTTGAATATTGATTATATGTTGATTAAATCTCTAACCCATAGTTCATAGATCAAATGAATGTGGAGTTCTTCGTTTGTCTTTTGTGAATGCAGGTCATCATTGGGAGGAGAGTTGCAGTCGAAGAGAGAGAAAGCGTGAAAACAGATCGACATAAAACACGAAAATAAGGTACATCAACTTGATCTTTTTAACCTTGTATTTGCATATGAATAATGGGGTTTAGGAATGGGATGATGGTAGAAAGTAGGAATCTTTAGGTCATTTCTGCATGCATGATAAAATCCTTAGTGCTAGTCCATAGGAGGGATTTCCCACCCACAACAAAATTGGCAACCATACAAGGGATCTGTCGGGTTTTTTGGGGATACTTTTTTGGTAGTTTTAAATTGGTTTCACCACCTTTTTTCTGAATTTCTGCAAGAGTCTGAGCTAGTAGGGATTTTCGTCTTCCATACCAGTATTCCCTGCTTTCTTTGCTTGGATTTTTTTTATTTTATTGAATTCACAGAGGTACACACAAAATGTATAATGCATGCATGTGTGTATCTCTGCCCTACCTTCACAAATCCCATGTGCACACGCTAGATGATGAAGTGTTAGTCATGTGCCTGAGTTCAGCAATTTTTTTTTAAAGAGGCATTCATCCTCTCCCCTATTAGAAGTGATCCTTCTTAGGGGTTTTCTGGATCTCATTCTGGTCTCTACTTTTGTATTTTGTATCTTAGGTACCACCTCAGGTTGGTCTTGTTTTATGAAATTTTCCTTGAATTATTTTTCTTTTCTATTAAAGTAAGTTTCTGAGTCTTCAAGGGACTCTGGTTCTCAATACCAGTAGTCTATTCCAATGTTTGACTTCTTGTTTTTTAATTTTTGAAGAATTGCAAAGGTACACGTAGCCTATATAAGGCCTGAATGCATGTACAAGTGCTCTGACCTTACACAGCTCGCGTGCACACACTGGTTGTTCAACTGTTAGCAATGTGTTGTTGTGCTGCTTATATGTTTAGTATAATGCACTCATTAATTATCAATCCAGGATTTGTAATCAACAGAGTTACAAGACACCAGTAAAAAAGGTAATTTCTAATGTCATGAGTATAGAATTAAACTAGATTATGCATGTTGGAAACAAATCAAAATAGCAAACTGCAATGCACTTTGGTTGTCTTTCACAGAGAGGCTATCCACTCCATTATGGAACATGCAAGTATGAGATGGAGTTGGTTTGACAGATCAACTCTGCTATCTGACCTAGAAAACTAACTATGCAATCCACACTTCTGAAAGGGAAATCACACATCAATCATCAAGACATGGCATGGGTAGTTCAACAGTCAATATACTGAGTATGTTGTGGTTCACAATGTGTTGGTGTGGACTTCACTAGTTCTCCTTCAAATATGTCTGACCACTACTACCAACATTCATGTCTAAAAACTAAATTCATAAAAACAGAGAATATGCAAAAACAAAGCAAATAAAGATCTCTAAATAATTATATAATGGAAATCCTAGTCTAAGCTATACTGTTATCATCTAACAGAGTTAAAGCTTCAACTAATTTAATGTTTACACTACTGAAAACAAATTCTAATGCTAATCTACGAAGAGGATGACCCTTGTTGGGTGGTGGGCCCTTGCCGCTTCAACAGGTCAGCTACTGAAGTCTACAGGAGGCTTGTCTTCAAAACACACATTATTCTTACTCACATTTCAAAACATAAAATTAAAATTTCGTTAATAACTCAAATCACACTTAATCATAGATAATCAGAATATGGAGATAAAATGACATTCTATTAATCTTCACTCAGAATATGTTATGTACTATCACATGCTACTTCACATATTGGTAATATGCTAACTCTCCTACCCTTCCACCATCCTTGCCACGACTATTTAATAGTCTTAATCGTGAAACACAAGGAGGTGAAGTGATTTGCAAATCAATCAGTTGTTAAGTTTAATCATTCAGTTACAACTTTAGCTTCATCCTCATGACATGAAGTGCATGAGGATGAGGCAATCAACAAACTATTCTTATCATAGCCTTGCTAAAGAAAATAAATGTCCACCAATTAGGTTAGGTGAGATCTGGAACTTAACTTAGTGCATTAGACTCTTCCATATTAGTACCAGATCGTAACAGGTAGATGGTACCATATCATGACAGTGCACAAAAGGTGGTACCAAATCATGACAGTGCACAAAAGGTGGTACTGGATCATGACAGTGCATGGTCGTTGGTACCGGATCATAACAGTGCATGGTCGTTGGTACCGGATCGCAACAGATGAGATTTTAGTACCAAATGCATTTGGTACCGAATTCAAATAGCAGCAGTCTTGGTGCGTAGGTATTAGATAGCTGAGATGGTACAAGAACGCTAGATATCTATAGGTCAAAGATTTATATATATGACAAATTGAAGCATTAGTACATGAAATATTTAATTCCCTAACTCAATAAACCACAAAATGCATGAATTAACCATACTTTACCTTACGACCTTATTACTGGCAAATGATAGTGTTCTTGTCATTCACTCAAGCTTTAGGTAGGCCAAAAAGGTATAGGTGAAGAGTATAATAGGGTAATTCGGATGTCAATTTTGGGTCTCAACATTCCCCCATGCCAAAATCATTGCATGTCCTCATGCAACTGAAAACAAACCCAAAAGTTTTCAAAACTTGAGACTGTGTTCTTTACTTTGGTGGATCAATGATGTTGATGGCTGAAGCCTCTTCTTTCAGCACCCTTTTGATGACCCTAACATATTGTAGGAGTCGTAATACCTTCTTGAGCTTGTTAGAGGTCTCTTCATGGTCATCTTGAAGTTGTTGGCTGGTTTCTTTCAGTTGTTCATTTTCCTTTTTGATATACCTGTCCAAGAGTTGATATTCCTTTACTTCTTGTTGGAGTTCCTGATTTTTTTTTGTAGTTCCCCAATCCTTTTCTCATTTGTTCTTTTGTCAAGGTCTTTGTTGACTCCATCATCACTAGTTGGATACACTCCCTTTCCTCAACTTCCTCCCTCATCCCACATAAAGTAATAGTGGCTTGCTCCTCAGTCAAACTAGGGATGCCATCTTGGATTAGTAAATCCTTAGAAGGGGAGGTAAGATCGATTGGATCTTCCTGTGTATGAGGACTGGCTATTGTTTTTCCCTTATTTTCCATGTTCCTCATGGTTCTTTTACAAGAAGGTACTAGATCAGGGATGCTCACATGCTTCCTTTTCTTCTTTTCTAATTGTGAAATGGTGACAGGGGGTTGTGCCACAGACTATTTACTTTTAGTTTCTGAGCTATGCTTCCCTTTATTCATCATTTTCTGATTACCCTCTTTCTCAACTTCCACCGTTGAAGTCTCCTCAACTAATTTTTTTTTACCATTTGATTCAAAGATTTTAAATTTTTTATTGACTGTGGAAGAGGACCCTTCTTTTTCATGTTGGCTCGCTGCTAGATGATGGTGGAGTTGTCTTATCCTTCTTTCTCTTTTTCTCTTGGAGTTCCTTACTTTTCTTTTGAGCATGCTAGGTTTCCTCCACAGGTTTGTTTTCTATTGGAAGGTGTTGTGTGATAAGGGTTTTCCTACTAATCCTCTGTTTCCTAAGCTCATGTAAAACTAGCATTTTAATGAGACCTTGATGGTAAATGCTAGTCTTCTCTGTTTTGGAGATGGATTTAACACCTCTTACCATTTTGTTCAAACTCATCTAGCCTCCTTCAAAATGTAATAGAATCCTAATATGATATATGAAAGTCACAACATACCTGCCTTCACAAGTGACAAATCATTGAAGACTGGTAATAATTGGATGATATTCTTCCTTGATGTAGTTCCTAGGGATCCCCTTCTTCTAGTCAGGATGCTGATGATCTTCTTTCAAGAATCATTGGCACATTTCTTTGTTTATTCCTACACCTTTGAAGTATTTGGATCCTCTGCTAGGTGGTTATGTGACCTCCCTTACGGTTGCTTCATTAATTGTCAATTGTAGATTGCCTATATGTGTAATCTCTCCATCATAATTCTGAATAAATTCATGAGATATCTTCTCGTGCCAGCCTGTAAATTTTTCCAGAAATGACATCCATCCTGATCTAGCATATTTTTCTTGACATAATTGGAACTCCTTGGTTTCCCTATAAATTTGGAAGACTGGTTCGTGTCTACTAACCACCATCGTTATAAGTTGTGAGAAAAGGATCGGGCTGTAGCACAAGGGTTTGGTCAATTGATGAGGTAAGGGTTTTGGTACCGGAAAGGAGTAGGCTCAGGACTAGAGAAAGCTCATGACAAGGGGTAATATGGTGATGTTTTTGGTAATGCGAATGGTAAGTTTAAGTAAGGATGTCGTAAGGAAAAATCATGACTAGATGAGGCTTATCTGGATGGCTTCGCCACTAGATAAGCCATTTCATTTCTACCCGTTACTGTAATGATGAGGATAAGACGTTGGATGTTCAAGGCATCATTTTGGGATAGGTGATCGGACGTTTGGGTGGTGAATCTAATGTTATGTCGTGGTTCATGATATGAGATAGGTTTGTGAATTGCTTAAGGAAGAAATATATTCATGGCTTATTATTTCTATACATGCTTCATATTTTGATATGATTTTTTCCCTTAACCATGTTCAAGAGCTATGAGAGGATTGATTAGGTTTAGGGATATGGATATGAGGGATAGGCGCATGGGTTTAATACTAAGGTCATAAGATCTAGTATATCTTTTCATACTTATTGTAGTTTTAGGAGCATAGGAAAATAAATACCATGTTACCTTTGCTTTTACCTTTGTATGATCAATTCTCATAACATGTGTGACTACTTGTAAATTGTTGGAATTCATCCTTTTAGACTGAAGCTTCTTGAAAACTTGGTATGGGAATGTCCTGTACTTCTTTTTATTCTGTGCTTATCCTCTTTTGTATTTGGTTCTACAGGGTGATCATGTAAGTCTGGAAAATATTTCTGAAGGGGCTCTTTGACCTTCCCCCATGCCGAAGATGTTGTATATCTGTATGCAAGAAGATTCAGCATTTTATATCATAATGGAGAAAAGATGATAAGAGAAAAAGAAAGCAATCAAATTTTTAGAAGTACAGTTTATCACCTATCATATGATCTCATGCCAAAAAATGAAATTGCTCTTCTTTTAATGGATTATTGACAGAGGTAGCATTCAACAGTGAAACAGGGGAATATATATATATTTTTCAGAAGAACAAATCCCACCTAACTTGCTTCAGAGATTTACTATCATTGGATGTTATAGATAAATTTCACAGTATAAGTAGATTAGACTCCCTATTTAGGGCTCCAGTCTTAAGAAGTTTCCTTCTTAGATAGTGTAGGCTTTAGATGTCAGACCGGTCAGTTGACTTAGAGTGATTCTCAAATGGGCATTTTCTTGGAGTAATTATGTTGTTGATTCATCTGGATTTTGTATATCATGAAAGACAATAGTGACCTTTACTCTTTTTGTTTTAGATGACAAAAAGTGGATTTTTCAATCAGACAAGTATAGATGAGACATTTTTCAGCCAGAACCCACTGCCAACAAGCCTGTTCAGTACTCCGGTGGGGTGGTTGTGATAATTAGTGAGAGGTGCCTTCCCCAGGCAGAATGCCCCATTTCCAATGGGCATGTTCAGTACCCTGATGGGTTTGCCTAGTCATACCACAGATCGGTACCCATTGCCAGCAGACCTGTTCAGCATCCCGGCGGGTTAGTCTCTTAAACCCCTTTTCCATTAGAGGCTTCTTGTCCATAGTCACCTATTTTGGTTTTTATTAAAGAGTTATTTGCATGGTGACAGGGGAGGCTCATTTGAAAACCTTTTTACAGGGTGGGATGGTATTGGGTTGGAAGGAATATGCTCTTCTTTTGTATGTGTTTTAAAGATTTGTCTGAAGGAAAAAAAAACTTCTATGCACGTTATTTCTTTAGAGTGATCCGGATGTATAATTTTGTCTGAAGTTGTCCATAAGAGAATGACCTAATGTTTCCTTAGGGTATTGGTACATCCTCTTCCATAAAATTTTTGGTAGTGTGCCCATGGTAGAGAGTGTTCATATACTCATATGTTACTTTTTAATAAGATAATCCAATGAATACTATTGAAGTCTAGTTAGGGTAAGATAGTTACTTATAGGCTAATATGTTTTTTCCTTTAAATCATGTTGAAATACTGGGTAAAGGCAACTTCTAGTCTTTAGAGCAGATTATGGTTCTTTGAGCCATCATAGGTAAAGATTATGTCCCTCTTTTTATTTATTTTTTAAGCAATAGAACCAAAAGAGATTAAAGTTCTTCTCAACAACAAAACCAAAAGAAATTAAAATACTTCTCAGCAACATAACCAAAAGAAATTAAAATACTTCTCAGCAATAGAACCAAAAGAAATTAAAATACTTCCCTTTAGTTGTCAACAAAACCAAAAGAAATTAAAATACTTCTCAGCAACAGAACCAAAAGAAATTAAAATACTTCCCTTTAGTTGTCAACAGAACCAAAAGAAATTATTATTTCATAAGGGATGCCATTTGATACTACATTTGGATTTGTGGTTCCATCTTAAGTGGTTGTTGCATGGCTTCGTTCTTCAAATTAATTGACATAGTTTGATTTTTCAATTAGGTAATATGTCTTGATAGTACTGTAGAAGGACAGACTCTGGTACTGGACTGGTACCGGACCAGAACAGGATTTCTGGTACCGAAGCAGAATAGAACATTGTTGATGCCTACAATTGAAGTTTTAATAAGTTCATGAAGGATCAAATAGATTAAAAAAAAAATATTACAAAAGAAAAGAAAATTTGTGAAAGTAAAACAAAAGGAGGTAAGAGTCTCTTGTTACCTTCATCTTATTAACAAAATTTGATCCACACCTATGTACAAAAAGTTTCAAATAAGACAATCAATCAATGTGGGTTAGTAGGAGGATCTCCTTCCTTACTGATCATCTGCATGTCTAAATTCTGTAATATATGAGTCAGGAATTCTTCTTTTGATAGAGGATTGTTGTAAAATCGCAACCAGTGACCATTCACAAGTAGTGGTGTCTGTTGTTCATCAATTTTATTTATCCTAATTGAACCATTATCATAGATAGTGTCAATTTCGTAAGTTCCCATCCAATGGGTGGTTAACTTACCTTTGAAGTTCTTGAATCTGCTGTCATACAATAGAGCCCAATCTCCTTGTTGAAATTTTTTCTTTTTGAGATACTTGTCATGCCATTTTGTTCTCTGTTCTTGAATGAGGGTAGTTCTTTGAAGTGCTTCTTGCCTAGTTTTATCCAATTCATTAAGATGTAAGAGTCTTTGTTGTTGGGCTTCATCCAAGTTCATGCCAACTTATACTGTAGTCCTGAAGGTTTTGATCTGGAATTCTATGGGAAGAAGCACCTGCTTCCCATACACCAACTCATAGGGTTTATGTCTTGTTGTATTCCTCTAGGTGATTCTATAGGCCCATAAGGCTTCTAATAATCTATCAACCCAATCCTTATGGTGTAGCTATACTGTTTTGGTAAGAATGGACTCAATAACTTTGTTGGTAGATTCTACTTGTCCATTTGCCTGTGGATGATAGGGTGTAGATTTCCTGTGTTTGATTTGGTATTGTTTTGTAACAACTTTGACCAGATGAGAGTTAAATTGAGTTCCCTAATCAGTCACAATTTCTTGCAGTATACCAAATCTAGTAAAGATATCATTAAAAATGAAATCTACCACTGATTGTTCACTTGTAGCTAGTAAATATTTTTCTTCAACCCATTTAGTCACGTAGTCAGTGCATACAAGTATATACTTTTTCTTTTTAGATGCATAGTTAATGGGCCCTACAAAATCTAATGCCCATTTCTTGAATGGTTCAATGACTACTTAGGCTTGAGGTGGCATTTGGTCTTGTACAGTAGGCTTACCCATTCGTTGGCATTCATCACAATTGGATACATAGGTTTTAGCATCTCTAAAAATATGGGGCCAGTAGTAACCAGATTGCAGAACTTTGTAAGTGGTCCCCTTGTCTGCAAAGTGTCCTCCACAAGGACCATCATGGAAGGCTTGCAAAATATCATGAATTTCATCTTCCCTTACACATCTCCTGATCACCAAATCTGGTCTTGTTTTGTAGAGGCAATCATCGTGCCACATGTAATTTGCACTTAATTGAATTACTTTATGTTTTTCTCTAGGAGACAATTTCTTAGGCATCTTCCCTGTCACAAGATAATTAGTGACATCTGCATACCACAGAGTGAATGTAGAAATAGAAAATAAATTTTCATCGGGAAATTTATCTTCTACTGGTGCATTATCTCCTAGATGAATCATTCTAGATAAGAAATCAGCCACAAGATTATCTTTACCAGGTCTATCAATAATGTTGATATTAAACTCTTTTAATAATAAGATCCATCGTGTAACTCTAGGATTTGTTACAGGTTTGTTCATTAAGAATCGGATGGCTGAATGATCAATGTGTACAAAATCTTGATATCCTGTAATATTGTGTCTAAATTTATTCATAGCATGGACTACAACTAGCAATTCTATTTTTGTGACCATATAATTAACTTCAGCTGGAGACAGATTTTTACTAATGAAGTAAATAACATAGGGCATTTGATTTTCTCTTTGTCCAAGGACTGCCCCAAGGGCTGTGTCTGAGGCATCGGTACAGATATGAAAAGGAAGGGACCAATTTGGTCCTCTTAATACAAGGGTAGTTGACAATTTCTGTTTTAGAATTTCAAAAGATATTTGGCATTCATCATCCCACCTAAATTCAGCTTCTTTAGATAATAATTTGAATAAAGGGTTTGCTAGGCTTGTAAAATTTGGAATGAATCTTCTATAGTATCTAGCATGTCCTAAAAAGCTACGGACTTCCTTTTGTGAAGAAGGTATTCTGATTTGTGTGATGATATAATTTTTTTCCAGATCAACTCTCATGCCAGAACAAGAAATGTGATGTCCCAAAACAATACCTTCAGTGAGCATCATTTTTTATTTTTCATTTCTTAAGGAAAGATTAGTTTCCTTACACCTAATCAAGACTTTTTCTAAACTGGCCAATGCTTCCTAGAAGTCTTGTCCATGGACTGTAAATTCATCCATGTAGACTTCCACACAATCATTGGTTAAGTCAGAGAAAATTGCTAGGACAACTCTTTGAAAAGTGGCTGGGGCATTGAAAAGTACGAATGGGAGCACCCTATAAGAATGTTCCCCAAGGGCAGGTGAAAGTGGTCTTTTCCTGGTCTTCGGGTTCTATTTGTATCTGGTTGTAACCACTAAACCCATCCAAGAATGAAAAATACTTCTTTCCAGATAGGGTATCCAACACCTAATCGATAAATGGTAAGGGAAAGTAATCCCTATGGGTGGCTTTGTTTAACTCTCAGAAGTCTACACATATCCTCCACTTACCATTTTTCTTGGGAACTATGACAAGTGGAGATACCCATTGACTATCCAAAATGGGGTATATGAGATTGGCTCGAAGGAGTTTTTGCAATTCTTCTTTTACAATATCTTTAAGGGTTGGATTCATTCTTCGTTGAGGCTGTCTAACTAGTCTAATTTGGTCATTAGTGTAGATATGATGTGTGCATGTGTCAGGGTGAATGCCTTTCATGTCTGCATAATCCCATGCAAAGGCATCAAATTGTCTTTGGAGCATTTCAATCACTTGTGTCTTTTGTTCTGGTTCCAAACTAGAGTTGATATACAAAGGTTTTCATGGGATAATCTCAATAAGTTCAGTAGTTTCTTCCTTATCTGAGGAGGTAGGTGATAAAGTGTATAATTGAGTGATATCAGGGTGACAAGTTTGTTGAAATTCGGAACTAAAAATATGTGACAATTCTACAAAAGACGTTGGGTATTCAATGTAATTTGTGTCAGCCAAAAATAATCTTAAGACTTGTTCATTTGATTGTTCTTGTATTCCTCTTACTTGTTCAAGTGTTAACAGAGGTCTAATGCAATCTTCCTCTCCATAAGGGTTTTCTAACCAAATAGATATTTCCTGTGTCAGTTGGGTAGGAGGGAAGAGGAAAAGTTTTTGGCTATGTGTGCCATTGGATATAGTCATCTCACTAGACCGACAGCTGATAAGGGCATCTGTTGTGGCCATCCAAGGGCGGCCAAGAACCACAGGGTGTCCTGGTTTGGAGAATGATTTAGAATAGATGAATAAAAAGTCTATTGGATCTTCCCAAGAAGCTAGAGTGACTATGACATCATCTAGACTTCCTGTAAGGCTAATGATTGACTTATATGCCAACTCGATCATGGTTTGGGTTGGTCTTAACTGGTTGATTTGGATATTTTTCATAGTGTCAAAATGAATTACATTAATAGCTGCACCCAAATAAATGAGTGTGTTTGGTAGAGAAATGCCATTAATTTCGACAGTGACTACTGGATTTCCAGGGTTATTATATTTGTATGGCATTTCATAAATAAATTCAGATAATTGTCCCACTACCTGAACAAGGGGAGGTTCCTTCTTCTTCCTTCTTAATGCAAAGATCCCTTATAATTTTTGCGTATATAGGGATATCCTTAATGGCTTGCAGAAGAGGTATTTTTATGCACACATTTCGTAATTCATCTTCTATATCTCTGTGCAAGGGTGGGTCGGGTTTATTCACTAATAGTCTTTCAGGGTAAGGTGGGAGATTAATTTGTTGAAGTACTCGTACAGACTGAGAAGTGATTGGGATAGGAGGATATGCCTCTTCTTCTGTAGGGGTGGTTTGAGTGTTTTATTCCTCATAATGATTATCATTTTCTTCCTGAATCATTACTGCAGGATATGATTGGTTTACAACTTTCCCTGATCGTAGTTGAATTTCATAGGTGGGGAAGATTTGAACTTCTATATTCTACACAGGGTGGGTGGGTCGATTATTGGGGTTAGGGATTGGCTAGGAAGGGATTGTTGTTGGTCTTGGAGGATTGTGGGCATCTTGGTTTTGTGGTTTTTGATTGGCATTTATAAATAGTTGTTGCTGCTAATTAGGATTTAAGGGGGTTGCAAATTGTTGTTGTATAGGAGGTGGGAGTAAATCTTGCATCTATGGTGGGTTGAATCCAGCTAGTAATTGGGAAATGTTTGCAGGGTACTATGGATATGTAGGGTAAGAGGGATTTCCATACATAGGTCCCCTCCAACCTTGTTACCAAGGTTGAGTTTGTTGAGGTGTCCATTGTGGATAGGTCACTGGGGAAGGACCCCATTGTTGTTGTTGATATTGTGTATTAGGATCATAAAATGTATTGGGATTTTCAGCTCGCCAAGGTCTTCTAGAAGGGTATGGTTGTTCTTGTGAGACTCCTCCTCCTCCTCGTTACCCACTTTGGGATATTCTTCATGCTGATGTTTATGGAAATATCAAAGATTGGAAACCCAAAAGTCTCAGTCTCTGTGGCTGCATTTCCTTCTTCTTCTACCATTCTACTAATGGATGGTTCAGAAACTGGATTTTTTGTGTCTCTTAAATGTTCAGCAGACTCACGTTCTGCCTGTCCCAATACTGATTCTTCCATTTTAGGTTCTCCTTTTGGAGCCTCCCTAGCTCCCCTTGAATTATTTGTTGGTGGAATTTTTCCTGCACCAGTGTCAGTTGGATTAGTGGGGGGGGCTGTTTTTGAATCTTTGAGCTTACAAATCTACCCTTGTTATCTCTATATCTATGCATAAAATGGAAATTTGATTCTGTAACTAAATTGAAATCCTAATTCTATCTAGAAGGTAAGAAGGAAATTTGGCTTCAGAGAACCCCACTCTAGTGGTCATGTGGCTCTTCACTCACATCTTAAACATTTTATCCTCCTCCCTCAAGCAGCCTTAAAAAAAAATTATACAAATAATCTAGGCTAAAAATCACTTCCTACTGTTTGCAACTCCCCGGCAACGGCGCCAAAATGTTGTGCTGCTTATATGTTTAGTATAATGCACTCATTAATTATCAATCTGGGATTCATAATCAATAGAGTTACAAGACACCAGTAAGAAAGGTAATTTCTAATGTCATGAGTATAGAATTAAACTAGATTATGCATGCTGGAAACAAATCAAAAATAGAAAACTGCAATGCACTTTGGTTGTCTTTCACAGAGAGGCTATCTATTCCATTATGGCACATGCAAGTATGAGATGGAATTTATTTGATAGATCAACTTTGATATCTGACCCAAAAAACTAAGTATGCAATCCACACTTCTGAAAGGAAATCACACATCAATCAACAAAGCATAGCATGGGTAGTTCAATAGTCAATATGTTGGTTCTACTATGGTTCACAATGAACTTCACTAGTTCTTATCCAAGTAGTTTTGACTATTGCTGCCAACATATATGATCACTCAAGGAAATCAAATTCATGAGAACAGAAACAGGGCATATGCAAAAACAAAGCAATTAAAGATCTCTAAGAAATTATAGAATGGAAATCTTAATCTGAGTTGTACTGCTATCATCTAACAGAGTTAAAGCATTAGCTAATTCAATGTTTATACTACTGAAAACAAATACTAATGCTAATCTACAAAGAGGCTGACCTTTGTTGGGCGATGGGCCCTTGCCACTTCAACAGGTCAGCTATTGAAGTCTACAGGAGGCTTGTCTTCAACACACACATTACTCTCACTCACATTTCAAAACACAAAACAAAACTTTCGTTAACAACTCAACTCACACTTAATCATAGATAATCAGAATATGGAGATAAATGATGTTGAAAAGTCAACAAGAAACATGTGTCTAATTTAGTTTTCCCTTAATTAAATTAGACAATAAATATTAATCTATTATCTCATTCATAACTGAGTGATTTGGAATTGTAACAGAATTATAAGTGTAGTTAAGTGAGTTAAGCTTAGTTGTATTAGTGTGAGTTCAGTGAATTAATTATTCATTAATTCACAATCAGTTAACTCGCATGCAACTGAAGATTCGCCATGGTTAACTACATGCATGTTAGTTCCAATGGACACCAGTTGAGATAACAGGTGAAAGGGACAGTTTGGCTATCAGTTGTGATTTGTTCACACATGTAGTGGATATGCTTATGAGCATGTGCAAATGGGGCAATTGCATGCATTCGATTCATTGTGAGAATTTGGATTGCAGAGTTTGTGCAGAGGAGGCAGGCTGTCTGGACATAGGAATTGGCGCATGTAATTGCTAATTTGTGTATGACAGTGTGAGATGATTGTATTGTATTGAAGCTCTTGGATTAGAGTTTTGTATGAGATTGTTTCATGATTCATGATATACATAATATATGATAGTGGGGTTTTTAGCTTTACGCTTTCTCGGTAAAACTAAAGTGTTGTGTGTTATTGATATTTCACTTTGTGCATTGTGGTTGCGATCGTGGTTTAAATTGCTTTCGAAAAAGTAATAGTAGAAGCGATTTTGTATTTAACAATAGTGAAACTTGTTAGATCAAGAGAATCGCAGGAATACATTAATTTGTATCAAAATTTCTACAAATGACATTCTATTAATCTTTACTCAGAATATGTTCTGTGTTATCACACGCTACTTCACATATTGGCAATCTTCTAACTCTCCTACTCCTTTACCATCCTTTCCACGACTATTTAATAGTCTAAATCGTGAAACACAAGGAGGCGAAGTGATTTGAAAATCAATCAGTTGTTAAGTTCAATCATTTGGTTACATCTTTAGCTTCATCCTCATGACACAAAGTGCATGAGGATGAGGAAATCAACAAACTATTCTTAGCATAGCCTTGCTAAAGCAAATAGACCTCCACCAATTGACTTAGGCGAGATATGGCACTTAACTTAGTGCATTAAGCTCTTCCATATTAGTATCGGATCGTAACAGGTAGATGGTACTGGATCATGACAGTGTGCAAGAGGTGGTACTGGATCATGACAGTGCATGGTCGTTGGTACCGGATCATAACAGTGCATGGTTGTTGGTACCAGATCACAACAGGTGTTATTTTAGTACCGGATATGCTTGGTACCGGATTCAGATAGCAACAGTCTTGGTGCGCAGGTACCGGATAGCTGAGCTGGTACAGGAATGCTGGATATCTAGAGGTCAAAGATTTAGATATGACAAATTGAAGCATTAGTACATGAAATATTAATTTCCTATCTCAATAAACCACAAAATGCATGAATTAACCATACTTTACCTTATGACCTTATTACTGGCAAATGGTAGTGTTCTTGTCATTCACTCAAGATTTAGGTAGGCCAAAAAGGTATAGGTGAAGAGTATAATAGGGTAATGGGGATGTCAATTTCAGGTCTCAACAAGCTTGTTATGCTTTGTGTTTCTTCTTCTTAATTTATAATGTGTCTATATGTGAACTTATAGAACTAAGGATGTCGGTTTGGAAATATTCTATTATATTTCCAATTTCTTCTCTAGTAATGCTTCCTCCCATTATTTTGGTTATGTGGGCTATCATGTCCCTTGGTCCCTTTCCTGGACTGGAAGCTCCTCTTGAATATCTTTTTCAAATCTCAAAAATTTCCACATAAGTCAGTTGAGAGACATCTCTTGTCCCCATGAGTTTTAGGATATCGATGCAATCTTCCCTAATTCCTCTCAACAAAAAAAATTGTAATGTCTCTTCATTTAGTTGAATTTTTCTTGACCACTGTAGATTATTATTGAACCACTCTACATAGTCTTCTAGACTTTCATCTTTTTTCTATAACATCCTAAAAATTTACTCTTTACGGTCCTTGTCGTTGCAATAGTCTTGGTACTTTCCTAAAAATGACTTCTTTATTTTTTCCCATGTCCCAATATTGTTTCCACTTAGCCCCATAAACTATCATAGAGTTATGTTATTCAATGTGGCAAGGAACAATTTTAATTTCTAGGAATCTGAAACATAGTCATAGCTTCTATAAAGAAAATTGAACTCGAAGAGAATTGTATTTGGGTCTTTTCTTGCCATTCATTGAAATTAGGAAAGGATGAAGGGGTAATATTCTTCATATACACTACCCTCTCAAAATTCCTAATTGTGAATTCAAATGTAATAGTCTCTTCCTTGACAATTATTTCTTATCCTTTTTCCATATTATGTAAAAAGTTTTGATTAATTGAGTCTATGGAAGAAGGGGATCCTACTAGATCATGAACATGGTTTGGATCAAATTATGTATCAAGTTTCCCGCTAAAAATTCCTTATGTATTGGTTGTATCTACAGTGGGAAATATGAGTTCTTCCTCTACTGAAGAGGTGACCTTTGTTGCAAGACCGATTGAATGAACCGATTCCAGAACTAGGGTTGTATGTTTCCTCTTTGTTGAAGAGATAGCTATAGTCGCTTGATAATTTGAATTCCTTGAATCCTCTCCTCTAACTAGTTTTTTTTCATGGTTAGTATATTGGGTCTTTTTAACAGAGCTATTGAATCTACCTTCAAGATCCCTAGTTGTTCTCATCAATGGAAAACAACATTCTAAGCTATTTTGATTGTATTTAACGATACAATGTGTTTTTATTTTGACAGAGTAAGAGTGTTGCAACAAATTTCTCTGTGCAACTACTTTGTCTTACAAGATCCTAATTTATTTTTTTTCATTTATTCACTTTATATTTGATCCTATGTATGAACCTCAAACCAATGCAATAATACTATTGCGCCATAAGTAACTCCTCGACAACAATGCCAAAATGATGGGCCTTTTAATCTCCTTTCTATTTACTCAGGAAGGTAATCAAAGGGTCCACACATTAAATGTCAACCCAGGGTTTTATTTGTACTGGAAAGATACCATGAAATATATATGCAGGTCAAACCTTCTTCTTATACTGGTTTCTATTGTTGTACTTTCAAGAATTTCTTGTGTAGTTAGAGTATGAAAAATTCACAATTTTTTGACAAGGTTCTACAGTCTTTAGAAAGGAAATCACACTCGTTGATTGGAAATTAATTATCTACTTCCAGAAAGGAAATCACACTTGCAAGCAAAGTAAATTGACTAACTAATTGTAGAAAGGAAATATGTCATCTAATTGCAGAAAGGAAATCCTCCTTGCATTTTGAATGTGTTTAATGCAATTATTTCATTAAACACATTCATTCCAAGGATTTTGTTGTAGAGATGAATCTAAAAGAAACTGCAAATGTAATTGCCAATTCATATAGACATTCTAGAGTAACTAATAATCGTAGTCTTTCAAAGAAAATAAGACTTTGTTATGCAATAATGCTAATTCAAAAATGTTATAATAAAACCAAAAACCAATCGCAACTGTGGATGGTAATTCAAACTGCTTCAAAAGGAAAACTATACGCTTCTCTAGTGTGATCTATTGGAAAGAAAAAATGATAATCAAATGAAGAATGGAAATTCAATTTGAGAATAAACAATGATATTTTACTAAAAAGAATTATTCTACCATAATATAATAGCTCTATACAGAGGTTAAATAAAATCAATATAACAACTCTCAAATAGGAATTAAATGAAATCAACACAATCACACTTCAAACACAAATTATCAAAAATGAAATTCTTAAGCCTGACTAATTACTACAACACCCGGCATTGGAGTCGAGTCCATGCCTCCCTAGACATAGCACTGGGAAATACTACAACAATTATTTATCCAACTTTATGCACACATAAATTAAATACTATGAATCAATCTCGCATATGTTTGTTAATTAAACATGAATCAAATTACACGGAAATGATGTAGCAATGCCTATCTCCCTACAAGGCGGGTGGTTTGCCTCTTATATAGAAATGCCCTCAATATATACTAAGATATATTTTAATTATACATTCTTGAGAACCATGTTGGTACTCAAGTTGTGTTTGACTACAATAATTTGTCTTTTCTCTATGTTTGGGTTCAAATAATTTCAATTTTTTTTACACATGGTTTAATCACTAACTAAAGTTACACATAGATACACATGTTGTTTGTCTGGATTCAAAAATTGGGATTTTAAGGTAGATCATGATTTTTGCATTGATTGTTTTATCCCAACTTGGTATTACCATTCCTCTGATTTTCAAGCTTATCCCTTAGTTCTTTGTCGCTTGGTTCCAATTCGACGGGTCCAAAATTGGAGGTGGTTGAAGTCATGATTCTTTTGTCTTCCAATTGGTCACAATGATCCTATTTTATAATACCACAGGTCATCAATAGCCCTATAAGTTTATTGTACATTCCAAAAAACCAACCAATAGTTTGGTTATGCGATGTCTATAGCATTCTCTCAACTTAACCATAGTTTGGATATGGGATTCCTATAACTTTCCCATAGTTAACCCATAGTTTGGCTACATGATTCCTGTAACTTACATGCAACATGGAATATTG
This sequence comes from Picea abies, assembly GCA_900067695.1. Taxonomy (NCBI): domain Eukaryota; kingdom Viridiplantae; phylum Streptophyta; class Pinopsida; order Pinales; family Pinaceae; genus Picea; species Picea abies. The sequence continues at coordinate 20,403 of CBVK0100154680.1, forward strand.
CTAGAAAAGGTAAGTGCACAATTTACTCTAATTATCACCAAATAGTTAAAAACATATGAAAAAATATAGACTAATAGATACCTTTTCCGAAATGCGATTTCGAGCACAAAAAGGGTGGAAAACGCTAGAAAAGTTAAGAAAGGGTTTGTGAGAAATTGCCAATATTATGCAAAAAGGGTGCCAATGTTGGGGCCTGTAACAAATCATTGAGAGATAACCTATTTCATATCACACATTAGTACTAAAAGGATAATTAATAACATACATAATAAGAATAAAAAGTGTCTACAATTTGAAATGCATATGCCTAAAAACATCAAGAAATACAAGAAATGAAAGAATAATCTACAACCAATCACAATCTGTAAGAAGCATTCATACAATATATAACAACATCTCTTATTAACAAAAAAATATGGCTTACAATGCCAAGAAGAGAATCCTTTCCTTAAATGACATGGCTCTATTTATCGCTTTGTCCATCATGGCCCTTGGCCTTCTGAATTCTATGAATACTCATCTACCCTAAGTAACCTTTGAGCTTCTTGTTGGATTTTTTTCCTCATTACAATTTGTACTAGTGTTGATTTGTTAAATATAAACACGAGAAAAATTATTTTTCTCATATTAGAGGCTTAGTCAGACAAATTAATATGATGACATATACTTCCATCATTGGGCGGGTGTATTCTCTTTATTTTTGGACATTTCTATCTATTTGATCATGATATCATGCATCTTCACATGGTTGGATGTTGCATCATATTCACACTTGTTGCTGGGTCAAAATGACCTTGATCCCTTTCTCTATTACATCTTACTTAATATGAGCCTATTAGGCAATGTGCTTGGTGTCTCTAATAGGGAGCTCCTTCCTCCATTTAATTCTCTAGTGAGGAATTGATACTTAGAATTGGCTTACACGATCCTTCAATAATTAAGATTTTGTTAGGGTCATAACCTCCCTAGCCCCTAAAGTAGATATAATACTTTCATTATTTCTATGTAATGAAGGCCATCATTAGTAAATAAGGCCCATTTAGTAGTGTGAACACAACTATTGTAAGGCTTACTAGAAATTTCCTTCTCTAGAATGTTCTTAGGAGATAAAAGTAGTATATATAGAGGTAAAAGCATTGTAAAAGATGTCATGTTTAATCATTTGTAATATAAGCTCTTATGTATTGGAGGTTTCTCCCTCAAATAGGAAAGAGAACAATGATTCCATATTAATAAAGGTATCTTATTTTGTCTAATAATGTCATTAGGTTCACCATTCTATTTATTTCTACAATATATCTGGATAATATATGTGTTCATGCTATGAATATTTATATTCTGTACCTTACAAGTGGTATTAGATGACTTTCCTTGATAAAAAAAAATTAATTTTTTTCCAAGATAGAGATGTGTTCTAGCGTATATAAAGAACACTGAGATCTATCATTAAAAGGATAAACAGTTTTAAACCTGTCAAGTAAATCAATGCATACATATTTTAAGAAAAACACAAATTAATCAATGGCTCACACATATAGTACACAACGATTTATGTTGGAAACCCTTAACAAGGAGAAAAATGACCTTCCTTAGTGCCATAGCTCTCAAATATTCATTGTATTAATTTCACCATTTGAAATACAATATATACCAAATTTTAGGTATTCCACATCTACCAAAACCCTAATCCATTAATCTGAGATTAATTTAGAAAACCACTAAAAATAGAAAAAATGCTAAAATAGCAAAAACCACCCAAAAAATAATTTTGGGGCGATTCCCTGAACCCTGTCAAATAGAGTCGTCAAATATGATGCACCCCCCCACACACATTCAAATAATATAACACCTACCCAACATTCCCCCATTTGTTGTTTTATTTGTGTATAGGGGGTCACATGATTACAGAGTCAACAATATAGGGCAGCAATGCCCATTATTTGTATACACCAGGAGAACTTCTCGAAGCTCATAGACTTTGTCAATGAATCTGCAACATTCTTCAAAGTTTCAACCTTCTCCAAAAACACCTTATTGTATTCAACCATGTCTCTCACAAAGTGATACTGAACATCAATATGCTTTGTGTTTGAATGATAAGTTGGGTTCTTTTCCTGGAAGATTGCACTCTGATTGTCACAATATAAATTTACTACTTGTTGTACCAGCCTAATACCTGAACACAATCTTTGTAACCATACTTTTTCCTTTCTTGCATGAGTGGCTGCCATGTTTCAACTTCTTTAGTTGATAGTTCCACTACAACCTATATTTTTCTCGTCCCACTTATTTCTCCTCAAAATAGGTTAAACATATACCCACTTGTAGATCTTCTACGATCCAGATCTCCAACCCATAATAAATCAATAAACCCATGTATGTCCAACACTTTTCCAATCCTGGTCTTCCCTGGTAGCACAATCCATAACTAGAAGTGTCATGCAAATACCTGAAAAAACCTCTTTACTATTGTCCAATTCTCCTTCCCCGGTATTGACATATACCTACTCTAAACTCCCACTACATGTGCAATGTCCTGTCTAGTACAGGCAATTGCATACATAAAAATTCCAACCACATTAGCATATGGACATGGGACATGTCCTCTTCCTATTCCTGTTCCTTAGGAAACTGATTTGCAGATAACTTTATATCTACATGAATAAGAACCTTGAGTGGTTTACTTTCCTGCATATTAAACCTATGGGATATTGTCTCAACATATTTTCTTTGATTCAACTAGAGTTTCATGTTATCGCAATCTCTTTTAATATCCATTCCCAGAATGAAGTTAGCATCCCCGAGATACTTCATGTAAAATTTGGAGGATAGTTGTGACTTCACATCCTTGATTACATCCATGGTGTTTCCTACCAGCAACATGTCATTGACATACACCACTACATAAATGAAGTGATCAACAATTTTCTTTGAATATACACAACAATCAACGTTGATTCTAAAAAATCCCAGTCCAAGGATGTACGTGTCAAAATTTTGGTACCACATCCTAGGTGATTGCTTCGGACCATATAGTGACTTCTTTAGCTGACAAACTAGCTCTTTCTTTCCCTTCACTGCAAATCCTTATGGTTGCTTCATATAGATTTATTCTTCCAAATCCCCATGTAGGAATGTTTTCTTCACATCCATCTATTCTACTTCAAAATCAAAAGAAACAACAATAGATAAAATAAATCTAATACAAGTTAACTTGGCAACAGGAGAAAAAAATTCACCAAAGTCAATTCCCTCTACCTAGGAATAACTTTTTTCTACTAAATGAGCTTTGTGTTTCTCCAATTTTCCTTATGCATTCAACTTCTTCTTAAACACCCATTTTCTTCCAATGTCCTTTCTTCCAGTTGGGAACTCAACTAAATCCCATTCCTCATTATTATCCAAGGCATTCATCTCTACAACCATGGCCTTCTTCCAGAGTATACTATCCTTTGAATTCACTTCTTCCCTGACAGTTTTGGGATCATCATCAGTAATAGATAAAGAAAATTTAGCATGAAAATCAGGTGCACTATACCTTTCTGGTTTCCTTCTTTCCCTCATTGATCTCCTCAATACTGGAGTAGGAGGTGTTGGGGCTCAGAAATGTCCTATTCTCATCCACCTTTCCCTTCATCATTCTTCACATTTCATCGCCCCATTAACCTTTCACGATATCATTTCCATAAATATACTTGGGTTTCACCTTATTGTTCTCCAGTTTATTCATTTTAGTATTTAAAAGGAATTTGTGATTAAATGTTAGAAAATCAACATGTTTTCATATATATCTCAAATATGTGTGAGCTTTGTAATGTGTAGGAATATGAGAAGGGTTAATTCAAAGGACTTCTCGAATACTTCCTCCACCATTTCAATATTTGAGGAGATAATTCAAGCCCATTCCAAGGAGAAGATCATGGAGATTTGGTTGGAATATCTTATCTAATATATATGAGAGATATGTGTGAGGATTTAAAGGGATTATATTTTGTAATAATGGGAAATAGGTTGAGAGAATAGTGGATCTGTAATAATGAGATGGTTATCTTATCTTCAAGGCTCTCATGTAGAAAAGAGAGTTCTCTCTCTTCATGAGGATTCAATTAGATTATTCAAGTAGAAGAGGAATTAGATTATTCAATTAAGATGTAATTAGAATTAGAGTAGTCATTAATGGTAGTCATTAGGATTCGAAAGAGAAAGGGATTCTTAGCTTTGATTCATGGTTTTCGTTTTCATGCTTTCATTATTCTTTTATGAAGATTGATTTGATTATTGAATGTAAGATTGCTTCATTGGTGAGAGCTCTCATATGTTGTTATGCCATTCAACTCTTCACTTCTTGTATCTTCTTTTCCTTCATGTAGTTCTCCATTTCTAGATTAATTTCCTTTACACAATTTCCCATTCTTAGAGTAATTTCATTTATGAAACTAGATTAATGATTCTATTTCAATCGTGTGTTAGATTAATGATTCAATTCCAGTTGTAGCTTAAACATTATATTAGTTTAGTCCCACTTCAATATTGCATATACTTTGCATGTGCTTCATTAGTTTACAACCCCCAGATTGACAAATTAGATAAGTTGGGTAAATACTACAATGCAATTAACTCAACATTAGTTCGGCCCAATGTAACGATTGTTGTTCCTTTTGTAGGTCATGTTGTTCCTTTGAATAGAACAACTGACGTTCCCTTTACGATTGTTTTTCCTTTACAGGTGTTGCATCTCTGGAGGCTGGGTATTGAAAACGGAAGGTAATAACCTATGTAGGCGACAATTAAAACGCTTGTGCCAGTGCCTACCTTTGGTTGATGCATAGAGTTTGTTTTTAGGACATATTTAGAGCCCAACAGGAGGTTCTTCTTCTTCTTATCCATCTTCTTTTGTTGATTCAGATTTTACATCATCCAACTCAAACTCTATTTTCTCAGGTTCTTCTTGCCTTGGTAGGAATTCATGTTTGGGAACATCTTTAACCTCTCTAAAAACAACATCCCAACTATAAACAATCTTCTTAGTTTCTAGGTTCCAAATACTATAACCTTTCATACCATATTTATAACCAATAAAGATACACTTTTTAGATTTATTATCCAACTTACTCCAATTTTCCTTTGGAACATGTACATAAGCATCACAACCAAACACTCTGATATGTTCAAGAGAGGGTTTCTTACTAGTCCATACTTCATGCATAGTTTTATCCACCAACACTGATGAGAGTGATCTATTTACCAAGTAACATGCAGTACCCACTGCCTCTGCCCAAAATTTATGTTCTAACCTGACACCACTGGGCATGATCCTTGCTTTTTCCATCAACGTCTTGTTTATCCTTTCTACAACCCCACTCTATTGAGGTGTGTATGATGTTGTCTTCTACCTTACTATAATGAACTTCTTATAGAACTCTTTGAATTCATTTGTATAGAATTATCCACCATTATCTATCCTCAACACCTTTATTTTCTTCTTTGTCTAATTTTCTACCAGAACCTTAAACTCTTTAAATTGATCAAATACCCCAGAATTATTCCTAAGAAAATAAATCCATGTGTTCTTTGAGAAATAATATATAAATGAAAAATAATACACAAATTTACCTAGTGCTAGAATAGGCACATGTCCAAACACATCATTGTGTATCAACTCTAAGATCCCCTTTGCTCTTGTAGCACAATATGGGAATATTACTCAATTTAGTTTACCATATATGCAATGTTCACAAAAATCAAAATCTAGGGTGCGATTACACATACCTTCAACCATACCTTTTACCATGTAGTGTTCAAAGGCCCTTTTCTCCAATATGTCCCAGTCTTTGATGCCATAACATGGTATTATTTCCAAGGACAGTATGGATTTTGTTACACCCATTAGTATAAGTGCTTCCCAACAACTTGTACATAGTTTCACTTCGAACTCCCCTCATCAATACCATTTCTCCTCTGATGATATTGCAAGTTCCCTTTCCCAATAAAGTACCCACACCTGCATCATCCAACTTTCAAATATTAGGCTTCTGGCTAGATCTGAAATGTGTAGAACTCTAGGGAGAGTTCTAATCCTTCCATATTTCATAAAAAACTTAACCCTTCCACGTCTCATGTGTAAATGTGTTGAACCTGCACATAATAGATCTAGTTGGGAATTGACATAGACGGTTGCAAAGAATATTTGAGAAAAGAGAAGTAGGAGAGAAACAATGGAAGAATTCTCATTAACCAAATGAATGAATGATAATTTACACATTATATACTTTGTATAGCTCAACAAATGTGCATTGGAGGAGAAGACATTGAGCCATAGTGGTGATATAGAGTGATATGGACACACATCATCAGTTATGGGAGTAAACTGCCACCTAGTCTAGTGTCTCAAGTAGTTACGGGAGTGAACTACCACCTAGTCTGAGTTAACTAGTCTATCGGTCTTCAATTAACTAAGTGAAACAGAGAAAAGTGAGGAGAAGATCAGGGAATCATGAGTAATGAAATAGTTTGGTGATGATCCCAAGGACAATGTGCATTAGTTGGTGATGATCCCAATGTTTTATGGTGATAATCCTAATGTGCCATCTACACTCCACTCAACTAATCAAATTGAAGTGTGAATTGAACATAATATCTTCCTAGAGGAATATTCTTCCTAAAATATAGGAGACTGAATAATGACTAATAAACATAAGGAAAACCTTAGGAAAAATACACCGTAGGTGTGTTTGAAGTATCTCAAACACCCCCCTTGAACATCACTATGGTGAAAATAAATAATGGGTACCAGCAACGAGGCCACGTTAGGTACCCAAATAAAAAAGATACACT
>CBVK0100154681.1:0-27234 GCA_900067695.1 Picea abies
GAGGAAGTTACAACGGGTTTTGTTGTAGGTTGTATCCCTTCATTTGTTGGATAATAATAAAGGAAGGACCTGGTAATTTCTCTGGTGGACGTAGCCCACACTGAGTGAACCACGTAAATCTATGTCTCTCTTGTATTGTGTGTCTTCTGTGTTTTGTTTTTGCATTTGTTTTAGTTTATTGCTCCGCGGTCCTGTTTTTCTAACAGACTTCCTGTTCGGCCTTATGTTGAAGCCCTAGAAAGGAAGTGGGGAATCCAAGGGACTATTGATAAAAGAAGGGGCACACTTCCTGGTGTGGGATAGGCATGTGGGGAATGAGGTACTATAGGATGTTAGTTTGAGTTGCCACATGTGACAGAGTTTTTCCTGTTTTCTGAGATACATCAACCTGGTTAGGAATTGCTTTACCCGGGTAGATTTTAGTCCCATCTCAGAGGTGACCCACTACTAAGAGTTTTGAGCAATGTGGTCTAAGGATGGGAGGAACGTGGAAGGTATGCACGCAATTGGTGATATTTTTACCAAGATAAGTGTCAATTGTGTGTTAAATTACATGTTGCATTATTATTTATGCATTTATTTTTATGGGTTTTTCCTGTGTGTGCTACATGTGTATTTTTATTATTATTCTGTATGAATCTATGCATTTACAAAGTTTCTATATGTTTTAATTTTGTATATTGTTTGAAACTTTTATGTGGCATAGCCCAGTTGGATGTTGGGGATGCTACACAAGGATGTTTTTGTATGAGTGGTTGGTTATGTGATTCATTTTATTCAACACACTGACTACATTTATGAGACTAATGAATGATGTTTTACCCCCTTATCTAGATTCATTTGTTATTGTTTATTTGGATGATATACTAGTTTATAGAACTACTTGAGAGGAGCACATCTCACATCTTATGTAGGTGTTAGAGACTCTTGAGAAGCACTAGCTACTGGCCAATCTCAAGAAATTTGAGTTTTCTCAGTAGTATTTGGTGTATTTGAGGTATGTAATTGATGGAGGGGAGCTCAAGGTAGATCCTGAAAATATGGAGGCCATCATGAAATGGCCAGTTCCTACAAATTTCACTGAAGTTAGAAGTTTTTTTTTCTGAAATCTAGAAGACATGCTTTCACAACCACCCACATCCAATATTACATCTTTGGGAACTATGATGCACATGGAGCCTTTTACCCTTGATACACACAAAGAATCATACATAGAAGATGAAGAATTCAAGGAGGTGTTTCAACATCTATAGGGACAAATACATATAGAAGAAGGTGATGGAAAGGATGACTATCATTTCTAGAATGGTTTACTCTACAAGCTTGACAAGTTCTATGTTCCTAAAGGTGAACAATTGCAACTTATCAAAGGGGCTCAGACCTCCAATTTTGCATGACATTTTGGTATTGGGAAGATAGTTTCAAACTTACAAACGTATGTGTATTTCCTAGAACAAAAGAATATGTAGCATGGTATATTAGAGGAGGTATACTTTGTTGTACCAGTAAACCCAACAATAAGAAACAAGGTCTATACCATCCCTTACATGTACACACTCGACCTTGGGAAAGAATTTCCATGGATTCTGTGGGAGCTTTACCAACCACACGGAAAGGATGTGACTATTTATTTGAATTAGTTGACAGGTTCAGCAAAATGTTCATTCTCGTGCCTAGTAAAAATACCATCAAGGGACAAGAAGAAGCAAACTTGCTCTTTAAACAGGTCTGGTTGCACTTTGTTGGTTGTGGAGCCTGATTATCTTCTTGATTTAGAAGTTTTTTTCAATCGTGCTTGGACCCCATTTCCTAAAGGAGGGTGTGGGAGGGATTTCTCCCCTACAACTTTGGCCCCCCACCCCCTTGGAGGGAGATTCGGGGGTAGCACCCCCGAAGCGAAATTTGGGAAAATTTTCCTTGTAAAATATTGTAATTTCATAGTCAATATGGATAACTCATTATAAGGCCACGGATCTAATGATAGAATTTATTTTAGGGTTTTTGTTTCCTAGAAGGTAACCCTCTTTTATGAGGTAATTGTATTGTGGCTATGTATTATTGTGAATATTGTATTCCAAGAGAGGAGACTGTGAGAGAAATAAGAGGAAGTTACATCGGGTGTGTTGCAGGTTGTATCCCTTCATTTTGATGGATAATAAAAAGGAAGGACCTAGAAATTTCTATGGTGGATGTAGCCCACATTGGGTGAACCACAAATATCTATGTCTCTGTTGTATTGTGTATCTTCTATGTTTTATTTATGCATTTGTTTTATTTGATTTCTCTACGATCATGTTTTTATAACACACTCTGGGATACCAAGGAGCATCATCTCATATAGGGATACTATATTTATCAATGCATTTTGGACTACATTGTGGGAGAAGATGGACACTAATTTGAAGAGGTCTACAACATTCCATCCACAAACAGATGGGCAAACAGAAGTATTAAATAGGACTTTGGTGCATCTTTTGTGGGGTTATAATCAGAAGCATCTAAATACTTAGGATGAAAATTTAATATATATACAACACTCTTATATTAGAGCAGTCCAAACTTTTATTGCTAAGTCACCTTTTGAAACTTTCTTTGGGTATTTTCCACCTTCACCCTTATATGTTGTATATGGACAGCAAGGAGGAGTGAGGGAGGAACTCACAGGAGATGCATTAAAAGTAGAAACAATTATTGAAAATATCAGTCATATCCATTTGCAAGTACAAGAGACACTGAAGAAATCACAAGAAAAGTACAAGGCTAGACATGACTAGCAAAAAATAGAGAGAACATTTGGAGTGGCAGAAAGAGTATGGTTACAGATGAATAAGGAAAGGCTACAAGTGTTGATATTATGGTAGATGCGGGAGGTATTTACCTCCACGTGTAAACCTGACAAGAACATAATATTCTAGGAAGCAAGAAGAAACCCTAATTATTTGGTTAATAACCCTATAAGACAAGTCGGCTCAAGAGAATGACTTGTATTAGGTTATTAGCCTCCAAGAGAAGAAGTCGTTTAAAGGAAATATTATATACTAAAGAATTGGTACCCAGAATGAGAAGTCAGCCTAGGTAGTCTGCTAGACTTAGTATAAATATAGGAGGTCAGTCTTCATTCTGCCTAGTATTCTCATAATTGTAGAAGCAACACTTGTGCGCACTACAGTTGGCCAGTTTGTGTACAAGTTTGGAGTAGAGCTGTCGTTGCAGCTGCTGCAACTAACAGATTTTGGTTTTGGCATGGACTCTCTCTTGGTTATGGTTTGGACTCTCTAATCAACTCTTGTTACTCTTGTTTGGTTTGATATCCTTGAAGAGAGGTGCACTATCTTGTTTGGCTATCTAGCCTAGGGTTTTCTTCTGGAATGATTCTCTGTCAAGATTAAGTTGCTCGGAGGTGGCTTCAACCTATGGTTGGGTGACAATAGTGATATTTTTTATGGTTAAACAAGCACATCCATCATATTCTAACAGGTTATGGGCCCACACCTCCTTCATTCAGTCTAACCGCCAGAAGGAAGCATAGCCATAAGGATACTAAGCTCATTGAAGAACTATCGCTAGGGTTTCTAGCAGGAGAAACTACCAAAGAACTATCGCCAGGGTTACTAGCAAGTAAAATTGCAGAAACCCTAACCCTTTCGTTGAGGCACCTTAAGTTAAGGGATTGACCTAGTTTTCGGATAGACTAGTGAGCCCTATCCTAGCACATCCCCTGGTACTCTAAGCGAGCCAAGACGTCAAGTTTGAATTTTTGGTCAAATCTAGGGTTGACCAAGTCAAAGCAGCCATGAATTAATCTATGAAGTCAGAAAAAAAGTTAGATGGGGATTTTAATTTCATAGCATGGAAGACAAGGATTGATCTCATCCTTACAAAGAACAAAGTGTTGGATATCATGAAAGGAAATATTGTGGAACCAGAGTTTGAAGAAGGAAAAGAGAAGGAACCGTAGAACGTTGCAGTTATGGAGAAGTTCAAAGACAGTGACATCAATGCCATGATTATCATAGTGGATTCTATAAAATACCACTTGATATCCTACATCTCCCACCTTGATTCATTTAAGAAGATGTACGATGCCCTAACAAACCTCTTCTCAGTCAGAAACAGTGGACATGTAATGAGTCTGAAGAATGAGCTTCATGACATGAAGATGAATGATGATGACAACATAAATCATACTTTGTGAGAATATATCAGTTGAGAGATCAACTAAAATCCATTGAAGAGATCATTTCAGAGAAGAAACTGGTAAATATAGTACTCAATGGTCTTCCCAAGACATGGGATGCATTTTTCGCAATCATGAACACAAGGAAGGAGTATCCTACATTTGAAGAACTTTGGACTTGTTGTGCACAAGAAGAATCAAGGATCAGTGAAAAAGAGAAACCCCAAAAACAATATTATGATCAAGCCTTCACAGCAAGATTGAAGAATTTCAGGAACAAAAGGAAGTTTGGCTCAAGGAAGAAGCCAAATCAAGAAAAAGATATGTCAAAAATACAATGCTTCAACTGTTGAAAATATGGTCACTACAACAATCATTGTCCCGAGCTAAATAAAAGGAAGGAGACACACGAAGCATTAGTTGTTGTGGAAAAGGAACCTTCAAAGAATACTAAGCAGAATGAAACAAACTTCTTCTTCAAAGAAAATCTAACAATACTCTTCATAGTTATTCTACATACCATGTTTTTTGTACATATCTTGCATATATATTTCCTAGAAGATAATATGTTCAAAGAGAAACTATACCTATGAAAGGATTTCTATCACAATGACTATAAGACAAAGGTAATACACATGAAAGGTTGAAGTACATCAACAAACCCTGGTAACAATTCATGTGGAAGTTATTACATAATTAACAACTGCAAGATAATCCAAAATCAGAATCAATATTGAAGAAACCTAGAAGAAGTGAAGACAACAATCAAGAGGAAATTGGAGAAAGACTTATAACACTTTGCAGAAGGAAATAAGGATGTAGACAAAAGCGTGGACTCTATTAGATGGAGGGAGATGATTATATATGCATTCATACATGAAGCAGGGATTAGGAGGGATCTAATCCTATGATCCATTGAATATGATGAAGTATATATCCATGGTAGTAGCCATGAAAATCAATGCATGTTCAGTTTGAATTTAGAAGAAGTCTTCTTTGAAAAGAATCTTAAAGTATCCCTAGTTTTCCATCCACATCCATGATCCTATGATGAAATAAAGAAGTTGGAATCTTCAGGGCATGTAATTTATAAGAAAACTCCATGGAACCAAGAGCTAAAGAGAAACATGAGGAAGAACATGAAGATTCCAAGAAAGAAAGAAAATCCAAAACAATGAGTCATTGTATCGAGAATCACAAGACTACCAGCCTGATATGAACTCACTAAAAGCAATCAAGAAGAGGAACTAAAAGTTGTGATGAATAAAAGTGTATGGAAGACTTATGAATGAAATCATTATTATATCCAGAACTAGAGGTTCTCCAAGATGGAGGGAGAAGACTATGATTATTGTTTGTTCCAGTAAACTAGACATACCTCTACATGAGCCATTATATCATCTGCAATATCCATGGGTTGGAGTTTACATCAGATGAATGCCAAGCCTATTCTCCAAAATAATTGAACAAAGAGTGTATGAAGATCAACATCAAGGCTTTAAGGTATACCAGAAAGAAACCCTTGTATGCAGATGAAAGAAGACAACTTGGTAAAGAATTGCCAATGCACAGCAGAAGCGTGATGAAAAAATTTCTATAACGGAGATATTGTATCAGAATGGTTACTCAGAAGCTCAAGATTATGGATTGCTAATCCATGAAAAACTATCATGATGGCAGAAGAAGTACCACTTGTATATGTTCCAGTTTCACCCTTGCCATGATGTTATGAGATAGAAGAAAACAAAAGAGATGAATCCAACTATGAGATACTGTGATGATCAGATCTATATGAAACCATCAAATAAAAACCAGTGTTCCAAAAATACCAAAGTACATTTGAGATCAAGAATTACATTCTCTATGATGAGGTCTAGAAAAGAGAAGTGGTTCTCCAATATATATCTCCACGGATGAGCATATGAGAAGATATTTTGGTAAAAGCTTTTGTCCAAAATGAAAGGTTGTGCGTACTCAAGAAATAGTTGGAGCTCGTAGTGATGACTTCCTTATTGAAAAAGGAAGAGATGACTCCCAGGTTGGGAGGGAGAATTGATGTGTTATTTATTTATGGACATTCATTTATCAATTTCAAAAAATGGTCCAGGATGAGAAGTTCCTTTGATCCAATTCGGAAAGTGGTTTGAGATTTCTGACAAACGGGCATTTTCCAGTTTGGAAAATGGTCCAGATCGAATGGTCATTTTCGTAATGAAAATGGTTCGATGGATTGTTGATGTACCATAGACAGTGATTCTTATTATGGTTAACATAGGGAATGGTCTAGGACAGTCTCTCTTCTTGATGGTCACTCTCAGTAGTGGTCAAGAAGATCGGTTTGCCTCATCGAAAAGTCATTCTTTCAAAGCTCACAATTGTGAGCAATTTCGAAGAATGGTCCATTTTGGAGGTTGGTGTAGGACAGTCATTTCCTTAGGAAATGGTTCGGATAGTCATTTCCTATGGAAGATTCATTCTCTCCAGGTTGCACTTTGTTTAGTGCCGAAGGAATGGCCCAGATAGGTCAATGGTCCAGGTTCAACAATCAGGGACAGGTATTCCCTAGGGCAGACTCATTCTCTCCAAGTTTCACTTTGTTTAGTATTGGAGGAATGGCTTAGATAGGTGAATGGTCCAGGCCCAGAAATCAGGACAATTATTCTTCCTTTCTTGAGAAGAATATTCTAGATAGCTCATCATTGACGTTTTACCTTCTGAGGGAAGATGCTCTTCCAGATCTCATATATGTGAGAGGAATAATGGCCCAGATGATTCAGTTTATATCATAACAATGTTTTATGTGCAAGTTGATGATATGATTGTTATGGATATTGTATTTCTCCGGACAGTAGATGTATACTACTGTGGTGGATGTGTTCCAGTGATTGTGACTATATGTCACTGATCAAGTATCTGTATGCTACATGGTGTGGTAGTGTACCACTGGATTGTAGTTGTGTACTACTATGGATAGACACGGTTGTGTTCTATTGAATGAAATTTTTCTGATTGCCTTGAAGACTATTAATAGTGTTGGAAATGATTATCATCTAGATAGATGATCAATGGACAGAGATTTCCCAGATGGAAAATGGTTCAGTACATTTATTCTTCTAGGTGTTGGAGTTACTTCACACACACCTAGGATTTATTTTTCCTTGGGTTTTTCCTTGTTTATTATTCATAATTAGTCATTATCCAGTCTCCTATATTTTAGGAGAGAATATTCCACCTGGAGAATATTCTCTTTCAGTTAGTTGAGTTTAGATGTTGCACTGAGATCATCACCATGCAACATTGGGATCATCAACATGATAATTCGACCTTGCCTTGGGATCATCACCAAACTAGCACATTAGCCTTGATTCCCTGAGTTAACTCCTCACTACTCTTTGTTCATTCAGTTAACTGAAGACTAGTTGACTAGTTAACTAAACTAGGTGGCAATTCACTCCCGTAACTGCCTGAGAGACTAGACTAGGTGGCAGTTCACTCCTGTAACTGCCTGAGAGACTAGAATAGGTGGCAGTTCACTCTCGTAACTATTGGTGTGTGTCCAAATCACTCTATACCACCACTATGGCGCATTGTTTCACCTCCAGTTCAAACTCATTGATCTATATAGAGTATATCATGTGTAAACTATTCAGTTTTCACAACGGTTAATGAGAATAATTTCATTCTTTCTCTCCTTCTTCTTATTTCTCCAATTCTCTCTGAAAATTGTGTGTATTATTTTTTAACTAGATATATTATGTGCAGGTTCAATACATTTACATGGTATCAAAGCCGATGGACTGCTAAGCAAAATCTACACCAAAATTTTTGTAGGTACAAAAGATTGAAGACAGCGAAAAGATGGAATTCCAAAAGGAATTCATTCTTACACCTTACAACTTTTTTTCATGGAAGGATAAAATATCCATATATCTCCAATCTAGAGGGTTTTACAGGTTAACCATGAATACAGATACGGAGCCAACATTATCCATAGAAAAATCCAAATAGTTAAATCGCATGGATGAGGCACTCGGAACAATTTGCAGTCTTATTTCTCCCGATCTCCTTTTTCATATATCTTCCTATAAGACTCCCAATGAAGCTTGGACCATCTTGGAAGGGCTCTTTGGAAAACAATATGAGATGAGTGGACACATGCTGGAGGTGGAACTTCTTGCATTGGATCCAAAAAGCTTCAAAAATATCCAAGATTTTTTTACAAAATTCAAGGATTTACTGTCGCAACTCAAAGCTTGTGAGGTTGACAAATCAAAGGAGGAGAAACAAATGGCTCTCACCATTCTCTCCAATCTTGGGCCTGAATTTTCTGTATTCATATCTACATTCCATACTGTCAAATTCACCTCTAGAGCCACCTGGAAGATGCCTTCTCTTGAGGACTTTATCGAATCCCTGACATAAGAGCAAACCAATCTCATCAACATGGGCACAATCAAAGGCCCAAAGGTGCATGCACTAACTGTGCAATATGGAAGACACAAATATCATAAATGTAAAGATAAATATAAATGGAAATCTCATGCACATCCGAAGAAGGAAGGGTACACAAAACCCTTCACTGATGCCTCTAGATCCAAAGGAGAAAAGGGAAGAAAAGGAGATAAATGCACGTATTGTCACAAAGGATTCCATTCAGAATCTGCATGCATGAAAAATATATATATATATGATGTCTCAAATACTTCAGCAAAACAACCTTGGATATCGCATCCCCAAGGGTTCCAAGAAGAAGAAGACAGAAGATCTGAATTCCAAGAAAGAAAATTCTAGCCGTGCCTTGATTGCCATCAACTCCTCTCTCGATGCTTGGATCATTGATTTGGGAGAAACACATCATATGGATGCCTCAAAGGCATTATATTATTATTTGGATGCATGGAAAGGTCCTCCCATTCTGATGGGGGACAACTCTTCTGTCAAAGTCACTAGCAAAGGAAGGATTGAACTCACCAACGGAAGCTTCGAGAATGTGTTGCATGTTCCCAAACTTTTTTTCAACCTTCTCTCCATGTATCAGATGAAGAATTCTGACACAGGAAATAAATTCACATTCACACCAAATTATGTGGACATCTATGACATGCAAACCAAATCCAAGGTTGCTACCACTGAGGTAAATCATCAATCTAGATTGTATACATTTTCTGAATTCATTGAACCTAATTTTTCTTTACTGCTTACTCATGCTAATGAAAGTAGTAGGATACGGCATGAAAGGTTTGGACATTTGAATTTCAGATACATGCAACAGATTAGCAAGAAAAAATTAGTTGATGGTCTACCAGAAATCCATTTCTCCAAGGGAGTATGTGAGGGATGTGTTCTCGGAAAACACCCTCAAGAGAAATTCGATAAGGGAAAGTCTCAGTGAGATTCTGCACCTTTAGATATAATCCACAGTGACCTCATGGGTCCTTTTTTGCATCCATCGATCGGCAAAGTGATGTTTGTTCTCATTTTTGTTGACGATTTCTCACGTTTTACATGGATCTACTTTCTCAAGCAAAAATCTGAGGTCTTTCAACACCTCAAATATTTCAAAGATTTGGTTGAGACACAGTCCAGAAAGAAGATCAAAGTCCTCCAAACTGTAATGGGGGAGAGTATGTGAATCATGAGATCCATAATATTTTCCATGAGGCAAGGATTCAGTTGCATCACATAGTTCCCTATACTCCGCAGCAAAACAGAGTTGCTGAGTAGAAAAAACGATCTCTAAAGGAGATGGCATCTTGTATGTTGCATGAAAAGTCACTACCATAGAGACTATGGGTCAAAGCACTTGACTGTGCAACATACATCCAAAACATATCTCCCCATAGATTTGTCAAGGATAGTACCCCCTATGAGGCTTGGAACGGTCTCAAACCAGAAGTGACCCACTTCCGCATTTTTGGTTCACGTGTATGGGCCCGGATTCCCTCTGAAAAGAGGAAGGCACTTGATCCACATAGCACTAAGTGAATTTTTGTTGGATACCCTAATGGTGTGAAGGGATATCAGCTTATTGATCTTTCCTTGGACCGGCTCATCATTGAGCATAGTGTCTAATTCAAGGAAAGTGTCTCACATGTACCTCAACAGCTACATGCAAACACCTTCACTCTTCCACCTGTCTGAGATGATGAGCATGCACTTGCCAAATATTCTTTAGATGGGAGTTTTGATTCATAGGAATCATATGATTCATATTCAGATTCATAGTCAGTACAGTTAGATGTAGTTGCAGAGCCAGAGCAGAGGCCCAAGTGGTCACAGACTACTCTTCAGGATGCAAGGGATATCGTAATTGATCCAGCCAATACTAGGAGGAATCGATCTGATTTTGATGAGCCTCGTGTTGCACTCACTGTTACTGAACCATTGCCTTCCAGGCATATTTTCTTGGTTCAAACTTCAGATCCACTATCTTATGGCGAGGCTGTTGGAAATCCCTTTTGGGAATCTGCCATGTAAGAGGAGTACAACTCCCTCCTCAAGAACCAGACATGGGATCTTGTTCCCCTTCCTTCTGGGAGGAAACTTGTCAGATGAAGATGGATCTACAGGACTAAGAGCGCAGCAGATGGACAGATCAGCATATACAAATCCATGCTTGTCACCAAAGGCTTTCAACAGGTTCATGGCATTGACTATGATGATACCTTCACTCCAGTAGCGAAGATGGATTCCATATGATTGGCACTTGCCATTGTGGTAACCAAGGGATGGGAAGTCCATCAGATGGATGTGAAGAATTAATTTCTTCATGGTGATCTCTCTGAGGAGATCTACATGGAGTAGCTCGAGAGATTTATGCAAGACTCATTTTTGGTTTGTCGAATGAAGAAGTCACTTTATGGCCTCAAGTAGGCTCCAAGGGCATTGTATGCCAAGATGGATCCCTACATGTTGTCATAGAACTTTATATGTTGTAAATCACACCTAAATGTCTATATGCTCAAGACGGTTGATTCACTTCTACTTTTAGTTCTGTATGTCGATGATTTGTTGATCACTGGGTGCTCGACTTTAGATATTACTGCAGTGAATAGGATTCTACATGACAGGTTTTTGATGACGGACATGGGTCTGCTACACTTTTTCCTTGAACTTGAGATCAGTCATGATGCATCAGGCATCAAACTATCTAAATCCAAGTATGCAAGAGATCTCCTTGAGAGATTTCACATGATAGACTCCAAGTCTGCTCTGACTCCATTCCTATCAAGATTCAAACTTGAGGATGGTGGGGAGACTCCACTGGTTGACAGCACACTATACAGACAGCTAGTGGGGAGATTTATGTATCTCATGCACTCCATACCAGACCTCTCATATGTATTTGGTGTTGTTTCCAAATTGATGCAGGAGCCACATGAGCTACATTGGAAAGCTACAAAGTGTATCCTTCGATACGTATAGTGAACCATCACCTTTGGGATTCATTATGCATTAGACTCTACATTAGATCTCATCGAGTTTACTAATTCTGACTGGGCTGGCGATAGCATTGATCACAAGTCCACATCTGGTTACTCACTCATTCTTGGTTTTGGGCCTATCTATTGGTTGAGAAAGAAGAAAGTTGTCATTTCTCTATCTTCATTCGAGGCAGAGTACAGAGGGGTAGTTAACATAACCATTCAGGCTATGTGGATACAACATTTTCTCACTGAGTTGGGCATTCAGTTTCATCGGTCAGTCGTCATTTGGTGTGACAACCAAAGCACTATGAAGTTCTGCAGAGATCAAGTTCAAAGGTAGCAGACGAAGCACATTGATATCCACATGCACTACATCCAGGACTTAGTACATGAGGGGATCATCAACTTACAGTTATATCCTTCAGCAGAACAAATGGTAGACATCTTCACCAAGACCTTCACTGAGAAAAAGTTTCATACTCTACGAAGTCATCTTGGAGTGAAGGACATAGTTGCCTAGAAATTGTAGTTCTTCTTTTTACATACATTGTACCTTGAGGAGGGGGTTTCCCATGAGTTTTTCCCTCTTTCCTCACTTTATTTTCAGTGTATCTTTTGTATTTGGGTACCTAACATGGCCTCATTGTCGAGACCCATTCTTTATTTTCACCATAGTGATGTTCAGAGGGGGTGTTGGAGTTACTTCACACACACCTAGGATTTATTTTTCCTAAGTTTTTTCCTTGTTTATTAGTCATAATTAGTCATTATCCAGTCTCCTATATTTTAGGAGAGAATATTCTCTTTCAGTTGACACTTCAGTTTGACTAGTTGAGTTGAGTTTAGATGTTTCATTGGGATCATCACCATGCAACATTGGGATCATCACCATTCTAATTTGACCTTTCCTTGGGATCATCACCAAACTAGCGCATTAGCCTTGATTCCTTGAGTTAACTCCTCACTACTCTCTATTCAGTCAGTTAACTGAAGAGTAGTTGACTAGTTAACTCAACTAGGTGGCAGTTCACTCTCGTAATTGCCTGAGAGACTAGACTGGGTGGTAGTTCACTCCCGTAACTGCTGGTGTGTGTCCATATCACTCTAGACCACCACTATGGTGCATTGGTTCAACTCCAGTGCGAACTCATTAAGCTATATAGAGTATATCATGTGTAAACTATTCATTTTTCACAACGGTTAATGATAATTCTTTCATTCTTTCTCTCCTTCTTCTTCTTTCTCCAATTCTCTATGCAATTGTGTGTATTATTGTTTAGCTAGATCTATTTTGTGCAGGTTCAACACATTTACACCAGGAAATATGTCCAAATTAGAAGAATGGATCTTGTGTCACTCTGAGGAGTGAGTGACTTATCCAGCATCATGTCTGATTACTCAGATGGAGTATGGTTTCGAGAGATGATGCAGATGATGAAACTTATAGTGATGATGGTGTCCATGATCTAATCATGAGTTATTCTATATGACTATATTGATGCTACCGGTTAAATGGTATGTTTGTGATCAAGACCATTACCTTCAATACCTCCCTAGCTAGGAGGGAGTGTTGATATTACGGTAGCTACGAGAGGTATTTACCTCCACATGTAAACTGGACAAGGATAGAATACTCCAGGAAGCAAGAAGAAACCCTAATTAGTTGGTTAATGACCCTAGAAGACAAGTCGACTCAAGAGAATGAATTGTATTAGGTTATTAGCCTCCAAGAGAAGAAGTCGGCTAAAGGAAATATTATATACTAAAGAATTAGTACCTAGAATGAGAATTTGGCCCAGGCAGTCTGCCAGATTTAGTATAAATACATGAGGCTAGTCTTCACTCTGCCCAGTATTCTCATAACTACAGAAGCAACACTTTTGCGCATTGAAGTTGGTCATTTTGTGCGCAAGAGTTGTCGTTGCAGCTGTTGTAGCTAGAAGATTTTGGTTTTGGCCTAGACTCTCTCTTGGTTATGGTTTGGACTCTCTGATCAGCTCTTGTTACTCTTGTTTGGTGCGCTATCCTTGAAGAGAGGTGCACTATCTTTTTTGGCTATCTAACCTAGGGTTTTCTTCTAGAATGATTCTCTATCAAGATTAAGGTGCTCAGGGGTGGCTTCGGCCTATGGTTGGGTGACAATAGTTATATTGTCTATGGTTAAATGAGCACATCCATCATATTCTAACAACAAGTTCCTAGTAAGAATATTAAGAATCAGTGGTATGCTCATTTTGAGGTATTGGAAAAGATGGGAGATAATGCCTACAGGCTTAGTCTACCCCCATACATGCACATTTACTCAGTAGTGAATGTGAAGAATCTAAAACTCTATGAGTCTTCAATTTTGGATCAAGAGGAGGTGCAGGCACTACCTTCCATAAAGGATTTAGCACCATATGCTCAGGAAGAGTTGGTATAGGACATAGTTTTGCAGAAGAGGTCCATAACTAGAATACATGGGAAGCATGCCCTTTGGAAAAGTAGGTTGAAAGGACAACTTCCAAGGAAAGAAAAGTGGTACTCCATGGAGAAGGTAGAGGAAAAATTGCATCACCTCATTCAGTAAATATTTTAGGGACCAAAATTCTCCCTAAATGGGGAGGTGTGATACAGATTAGATCATTATATTGTTTTTCATCTATCTCGGTCCTTTTAGGGTGGAAAAAATTGGAGGAATCAACTTGTAGGGTCATTTTAGTGGCAAGTCCCAATTTGGAAAATTGGGGTCCAAAACCTTCTGAATCCATTTTGAGGCATTGAACAGTGTTTTTTGGGGTTATGGTGTCCAAAAGGTGTGCACACACCCTTGATGGTGTTCCACACTTCTATACCTTTCCAACGGTGCAAGTTGTACATCATTCGGAGTTTGTATACAAAATTTATTCCTCCTGCAAGTTGACCTATCATGTTGATCACCATGGTATGAGAGGATCAGATGTCAGCATCCATTACTCATGCATATGGGGGATAGATACATGGGGGACTTCATGAATATTATAGAATATTCAAAACCCTACCACAATTGAGGGTTGAGGAAGTCAAAAACTTATCCCTACATGGCTATTGGGCTATGTCAAATATTGGTCCACTAGGAGGAGAAGGGGTTCCATTCTTTTGCATTGTATCTTTTTCCATAACTAAGAAAAACATATGGAAGTGGTATTCTGTGAGAATAATAGAATAGGATATATTATGTAGCATCCATAGAGGCCACATGTCAAAGGAAACTCCACAAAGACTGCCTATTTCTTTGTATTTGCATCATTTCTATACCAGAGAAAAGAGAGCAGAGAAACCTCACCTTCTAGTTGGGTTTTCTATCGTATTGGGTTTCCTGGGTTATATATTGTGTTTATTTGTGGATGGTGTGATTGTGTTTTACTATTCTCTATTTTTCACATTTTATCTATTTCACGCATAAGCAGAAAAATCAATAATTAAATATTATAGAAATATAAAGTAAAAATAAGGTTAAAAACAAAGATTTCAGTTATTTATTAGATATTTTGTGACAAACTATTCCATTGGAATATCCATGGAATTTTACAGATCATGCATTTTTTCTAGCAAGAATATCCTATGTAATGGGGAACCATCCACACACTAAGTAGTTGTTCGCATGAAAGGTAAAGTGTCAAAGTCTAAAGGATGAAAATAAAAAGGGATAACTTTATTTAGCCATGTGCATCAAATATACAAAGTAAATCTTAATAAATGGCAGTCATCCCCTATCGGGATAAAACAAGACCACTGCTTTCCCCGTCCACTAGATGTTAAGCATACACTAAATAAGCTAGGAAGGAATGGGAAAGAAATATTGACTAGACTAGGGGACATGTGGATATCTTTTTGGGGGCTATATATGCTCGCCGGAAGTGGAGAAAGGTTTGTGACGATGTGATGATTCCATCAGGGTTATGGATTCTCATGGGTAGTGGAGAAACTCCTAATACTTCATCAGGGTTATGGATTCTCATGGGAAATTTTATATCCCAAACATATATCATCCCCATGATGGGGATAACAACCTGAATCATTGATCCTCTTATTACATCAGACAATCTCTACTAGATGGCATGCAAGCATCACTAGTAAGCCCACCACAATGGAATCTTTCAGGTAATCGTTTCACATTCATTTTGGATTTTCTAATCTTAAAAGTAATGATATGACTCTCTACATATTTTGCTCATAATTTATGGAAGACTAGAAAAAAAATTGGTTTCACCTAGTGTGTCATCATTTTTTGTGCAAACACAACATGCTCCCTAATTTGTTCTTTTACCTTTTCTCTAAGAGAAGAAATTGGGCCCACATACTGAAATTTTCTACTAGAAACCCTCTCAAACTCTCTCATGCAAATGGAAAAGACCAAGTCTCTCTTCTCGCTCTCCACACTTTACCCTTTCATCATTTTCTTAAGATCACTCTTACCCACCAATACACAGTATCAGTGAATTCCCTATTTCTTCGCTAATACAAAGCTTGACAAGCATCTTCTTTTCCTTGTCGATACAACCAATATCAGCAAGTTAGTGATTTCTTCATTGACACACCAATGACCATATTTCTATCATCGTCGATACGTATTTCACTTAAGTCTTGGTCAATGTTCTCGACGTATCTATGACCATCAAGTTTATGTTGTCTCTTCCCTTCATCTTTTTTGATACATTGTGTATCAGTGAGGTTCATCGCATCTTCGTTGATACACCATGTATTGACAGAGTTCCTTCCTTTCTCTCCAATATTGACGTAGGCGCGCCCGCTAGGCACGTCTGCTCATAGGATCTCTTCTCCTTCCTCGGCCCAAAGAACTGAACGATTCTTCTATTTCCCTATCGGGAAAATTTCCACCCACAGAAACTAAACACTGGGTCTCCCTTTCTTCTAAATCAACACTGGCCTTTTTGTTGTCGGGGTTCCTCCTATTGAGATTTTGACACTTGCAATGTTCAAACAATTTGTATTACCGATCTCCGATCCTCGATCCGCTTCTGTTGTTGCCTTAGCCCCTCCTGGCTAATATTTTAGTCCACGCGACCATTTTTCTATAAGACCGCAGCCTTATATTCCTTCTTATTAGGGTTTCTTCCTTCAAAATCCCAATGCGCTCAAATTCCCATTAGCCCTCCAGGCTAAGCCCCGGTCCATGTGACCACTTCTATATGACCGCAGTCATAAATCCTGTTGGGGTTTCGGGATTTCTAATGCCAAATTGCACTCACCCTCAGGATTCGTGATCCCTCGAATCCCGATGTGCCCTTTACGCATTAGCCTTCCTGGCTATAGGCTTTGGCCCATATGACCGTTGTCCCCATGACCGCAGTCTTATCCCTCATCAGGGCTACGGGGTTTCAAATGCTGCAAAACACTTGCCCATGGGATTCCTGATTCCTCGAATCTTGACTTTTCGGTTTACTGACAGTTGGCCACACAGTGCACCTTCCTCCTCGTCGGGGTTTCGCGGTTCGCGATTTCAAAAGGCGTAAACACCTTGTCACCAGGATCCCCGATATCCCGATGAACCAAACACCGATGGACGTCCTCCTTGTCGGGACTTTTCCCAATAGCTCTGATTGCTTCCACGCATCCTCCCCTGATGGACGGTCCTAGTTAACCCTCGGGGTTTCGAGACTTGTGATGTCCCAACTTTCTTGTCCTCAGGAACTCCGATTTCCCGATGCGGAATATCCCGACTCTCTCCAGATTCCTGACACCTATCTTCTCGAACGGACAGCTCAGATTATGCCGGGGTTTTCACTATGGACTTCCCCAACCTCCTATCCATGAGACTTATGTTTCCTGAACTCCTAATGCTTTGTTATCTCTGCCACGTTTCCAACTGATGGATGACCCAGATCTTCCCAGGACTTCGGGGTTTCAAATTTCGAAAAAACATTCGACCATGGGACTACTGATCCTTCGAATCCTGATGGTAACCCTCGTGCAGCTCTTGTCAGATCCGATGGTTGATGGGCAACTGCCAAATGATCCCACAATTCATGACTCCTGGAGCTTGAACTCTGAACACAGCCATAAACTCCTTTCTTCTTTGGTAGATCCAATGGTTGACGGGATTTTACAAATCTTCTCCACAAGATCCTAACCGTCTATCTTCCTCTTGGATGTCTTCTACAAGTGAACCCAGTATTTCTTTATGAAAACTGGTCATCCTGTGCTGAACTTTGCAGCACCTGTTCAAACACTCCACGGCACAGCCTCTCTGTGCTTCTTCTCAACGAACTTGAAATCCTTATCCCTCGTGAGCTTCTACACAACTTCAACTTCAAAGAGGGTCCTTGCACGCACTCCTTGCGGTAGTTCTCAAACACCTCCAAGTGTTGAGTTCTTTTGACTCTGCGCACACCTTCAGCAGCAGTCCTTCAATACTTCACTCAGTTTCGTGACTAAGACTCTCCTTAGCCTGCGCACTCCTTGCACGGCTCGTATAACCCAATTTCAACTCTGGGTGAATAAGAACAAGAGATAGACTATCCAATCCTTCTGTCAACGCACTCCTTGTGGACGACTTCAACTGCACTCATTGCAGGAATCCTTGCTCAGATAAAGAAACAATTGAAACTCATTCCTTCTACTTCCTTTCAAACTTCACTCTCAACACATGAAATCATATACATAGCATAACAGCAAATGCATAACATGAAGTAAATACTCATGAACATATCATTTAACATACATACACAGAGAATAACACAAAAGCCATGAATATGAATCAATTTCTTCTATTAATTCAAGATCTGTACATGGGTGTTATTCTACGGTTCTTTGCTTCTCTTCTATGCTCTTCATGCTTCAACTATTCCTGAATTATGTTACAATGTACAATGAGGGTGTCTATATATGTTTTCCCTCCTTTCTTCTAAAACTATCTAATCTATGAATTCAAGTCTATCTACCTGCATTAACTATATTAAATGCCTCCTATCTCCTAAAGGACGAGAGCTATCTGCTCAAGGTCTGGTTACAATATACAAAGTGCACTTCATTAAATTATCACATAAATGTTCGTGCAACAGTTTCAAAGTGTTTTCAAAATTTGTGTTGGATGCCTTCCAGTTGTCTTCCGCTTTTGCACTGGCTCGCTTGTCATGGGAGATGCTCCTGCATCATACTCCCTCGCTTGAAAAAACTCATGAGCTCCTGTTCGTGAGCTCTTGCACGGTATGTCCATGCTTTTGTATCTTCGCTTCATTCTCCCAGCTGGAATCTTCCACTGGATGGCCCTTCCATTTGACCAGATACTCATAGTATTCTTTTGTCCTGGTCTTCTTACCTATTCTCTTATCCAATATGTTCTCCATCTGTGGCTTCTCTACAACTGGCATCTGCTTTTTCCACTGAACCTATGACTGTTCATCACTTGTTCCTGCTTCTCTAGCTTTGTATGGATACAAATCTGAGACATTGAATATCGAAGAAATTCTGATTCCATCGGGTAATTCAATCTCATAAGCATTCTCTCCCATTTTCTTCAAGACCTTGCATGGTCCGATTTTCTTCATTTTCAATTTATTGAATGTTCCTCTCGGGAACCTTTCTCTTCTCAAGTGCACTAGAATCAAGTCACCAACCTCAAATTGAAGTTGTCTTCGATGTTGATCTGCTATTCTCTTATACTCCTGACTTGAATTCTGCAGTCGCTCCTTCACCCGACTGTGAAGTTGTTTCATCGCCTCCGTGAATTCTTCTGCACTAGCGCTCCTAGTAGCAGTCTATTCTGAATCTCTCAATTCATAAACTCCTCTTGGTTGTGTGCCATATACAATATGGAATGGACTCTAGCCTATGCTCCTGTTAACAGAGCCATTGTAAGAAAACTCTGCCTGCGGCAATATATTGTCCCAACTGCTATGGTGCTCTGTCACCAAGCTTCTCAGCAAGTCTCCCAGACTTCTATTCACCACTTCTGTCTTTCCATCTGTCTAAGGATGATAAGATGAACTAAACAACAAGTTAGTCCCCAGCTTCTTCCATAATTTCCTCCAAAAGTGTCCTAAGAACTTTGTATCCTTGTCCGAGACAATACTCCTTGGTAAGCCGTGAAGTCGAACGACTTCTTTGAAAAACAGATTCGCGATGTGCGTCACGTCACTGGTTTTCTGACATGGGATAAAATGTATCATCTTGGAAAATCTATCCACTACCACGAAGATCGAATCAAATCCTCTTTGCATCCTTGGAAATCCCAATATGAAATCCATACTGATTTCATCCCACGGCCTCTCAAGTATGGGTAATGGTTGATAAAAACCCGCATTCTGCTTCCTTCCCTTTGAATGCTGGCAAATCCTGCATCTGTCTACAAAAATATTGACCTCTACTCACATCCCTGGCCAAAAGTATGACTCGCTCAGCTTTGTGAATGTCTTATCATGACCGAAATGTCCTACCAATCCTCCATTGTGTTTCTCCTTTAACAGATGCTCCCTCATGGAGCAATTTGGAATACAGAATTGATTTCCTTTGAACAACAATCCCTCCTGGATCACGTACTCTATCCACTGGCTTCTATCTCTGAGAACTAGGTTCTCAGCTGCTTCATATGCTTCCTTAAAATCTTGATCATTTGCATACATGTCCCTAAGATCATCAAAGCCTAACGTCCTGACTTTGAACTACTGCAACAGCAAACATTTCCTGCTCAAAGCATCAGCCACTTTGTTAGCAGTACCCGAAATATGCTTAGTTACAAAAGTGAAATTCTGCATGTATTCAGCCCACTTAGCATGCCTCTGATTCAACTTCTCCTATTGAGTCACAAACTGTAATGCATGGTTATCACTATATAAAACAAATTCCTTTGGAATCAAATAGTGCCTCCATTTTTTCAATGCCTGTATGATGGCATAAAATTCCTTATCATATGTGGAGTATTTTTCTTTTTCCTCATTCAGCTTCTTACTGAAATATGCAATTGGTCTGTCATCTTGACTTAAGACCGCTCCTATTGCAAACCCGCTTGCATCACATTTTACCTGAAATGTCTTTTGAAAATCCAGCAACACCAGAATTGGTTGTTCTGTAATCTTCCGTTTCAACAAATTGAAACTCTTCTAAGCCTCTTCAGTCCAGTGAAAATATTTATGTCTTTTCTTCACTGTATCCATCATCGCTGCACTAATCCCACTGAAATTTCTGATGAACTTCCGGTAGAAACTAGCCAGTCCATGAAAACTTCTCACCTCAAATATGTTCCTTGGTGATGGCCAATTCTTGATTACCTCCACCTTATCTGGATCCATCCTCAACTCATTTGTTGAAATAACAAATCCAAAATAAATGAGTTTTGTCTTCATAAACGAGGATTTATTCATGTTTATCAACAGCTTCTCATGTTGTAGTTTCTTCATCACAATGGCCAAATGCTTCATATGTTCAGCCTTCATTTTACTAAAAATCAGTATATCATCTAGATATACGATAACAAATTTTCCGATGAAATCCTTCAGGACTTCATTCATCAACCTCATAAAGGTACTTGGCGCATTTGTTAAGCCAAATGGCATAACAAGCCATTCATACAAACCTTCATTTGTCTTGAATGTTGTTTTCCATTCATCACCTTCTCTCATGCGAATCTGGTGATATCTACTCTTCAAATCTATCTTTGAAAAAAAAAATTGCTCCACTTAAGCAATCCATCAAATCATCCATTCTTGGCAATGGGAATCTATACCTGATAGTTATCTTGTTAATCTCCCTTGAATCAATGCACATCCTCCAGCCTCCATCTTTCTTCGGACTGAGTATTGTCGGAACGGCACATGGACTCACGCTTTCCCTGACCAAACCTTTGTCCAACAACTCCTAGACCTTTCTTTTAACTTCTTCATTCTCTTGCAGCGTCAATCTATACGCGACTTTGTTTGGAAAACTGGCTCTTGGTATGAGGTCTATATGATGACTCACGCTCCTCATTAGTGGCAACGAATGAGGTAATTCGTCCACTACAATATCAGCGAACTCTTCCAGCAGTCCCTGAACTTCTTCTGGAAAATCATCCAATCTTGTGCTAGTCAGAACAATTCTTGGTTTTCTGACCACAATGAACTGTGGATCCTCCTTCTTCTTAACCTCGATAAGAAGTTCCTTCCCACTCATGAGAAGTATTGTGTTGCTTGCTTCCGGCTTCACCTCCTTATCCTTTATTGGAAGCAACATATGGGTTCTCCCATTCTTCCCCAGGGTGTATGTGTTCATCCTCCAATCATGGATCACATTTCTATCATATTTCCATGGTCTACCTAGCAATAGATGACAAACATCCATAGGAATAACATCACATAAAATTTTATCATTATATCTCCCTATCTTAAATTCAACTAAACACTGTTTGGTGACATTTACCTGATGTCCCTTTTGTAGCCATGAATCTTTATATGGACTTGGATGATCAGTCGTCTCTAGCTCCAGCTTTTCTACCATCTCGGTTGAAACAAGATTATCAGTGCTACCTTTGTCCACAATGACCTTACATACTCTATCCTTGGTCTTGCAAGTAGTCCTAAAAAGACTGTTCCTCTACGTTGAATTCTCCATCTCCTTCTCTGGTGTCAAAAGGAATTTCCGCATCACCGGTGATCTTCTGCCTTCAACGTATTTTGCCTCAACATCTCACCTCGGTGCCTCGGTGATGTGAGATTCTCCAACCTCTTTCTTTTTCTCTGGACACTCGAATGACTTGTGCCCATTTTTTCCACATGTGAAGCATGTGATTACTCCACCTCTTCCTCTTCCTCTACCTCTGGTACGAGGAAACCTATTATTATCAGTATATCCTCCTCTCTGCTCAGTATGTTGTTCTCTCTGCTCAGCATATCGTTGCCCTCGCTGTGAACTTCCACCTCTCTCTGTCTGAGTCTGAGGTTTCTTCCAGTCGTCCTTGGGCTTCTGGGTTCTTTCTTGGGCAACTGACTTGCCTCTGGGCTGACTTCTACCTCGGCCTCTTTGACTCTGCTTACGGCTCAGCTTCTTTTCCACCTTTAGAGCCATTTGGTAAGCATCCTCCACCGTTCGGATGGTTTCCATGCTCATTTCATCCTGAATCTCATATCTCAGGCCATTCATATACCTGGCCACCTTCTCGTCATTTCTTTTGCGATGAATTGCCCTGATATTCAACCTGTAAAATTCCTCAGTATACTCTTTTACTGTCATCAACTTCTATCTCAGGTTTTGCATCCTCCTGAACAGAGAAATTTGGTAGTCCCTGGGAATGAATTTTGCCTTCATCTTTGCAATCATCCTGTCCCAACTCTTAATTTTCTACTTGCCTTGGCAACGCCTGTTAGTTTGTAGTTCATCCCACCACAAGGTTGCATGTCCTTTTAATCTCGTGACGGCATGCCTGACTTTCTTGTCCTATTCGACATCTTCATAGTCGAAGTAAGTGTCTAGATCTCTAATCCAGTCTAGAAGCTCTTCTACATCCAGATTTCCCTCATAAAATGGAATGTCCATCTTCACCTTTGCACCCATTCTTGCAACAGCTTTGAGTAAGTGCTCATTTGTTGCATCCTCTGCTGGGATTTCTTCTCCTCCATGTCCAGCATCATCTTCGTTTTCGGACTCACTGATATCTCCTTCATCAGCTTTGCGCCTTTGCCTTATATCCATGTCCACAATCATAGCACGTAAGTCATGCAGTTCTCTTTCCACTCCTGGATTCTGCATTTGCCTACCCCTTCCTCTGGACATTTCCCTTTCCTCCTCTAGATCGGGTGATTTTCTATCTCTTCTCCTTGGCGGCATGGTGAATTCTCCTTTTTCTCTGCTACAGAAAGCAAAGAAGATTTTCTAAGCTCTGATACCACTTGACGCAGGCGCACCCGCTAGGCACGTCCTCTCATAGGATCTCTCCTCCTTCCTCGGCCTAAAGAACTGAACGGTTCTTCTATTTCCCTATCAGGAAAATTTCCACCCACAGCAACTAAACACTGGGTCTCCCTTTCTTCTAAATCAACGTTGGCCTTTTTGTTGTCGGGGTTTCTCCTATTGGGATTTTGACACTTGCAATGTTCAAACAATTTGTATTACTGATCTCCGATCCTTGATCCACTCCTATTGTTGCCTTAGCCCCTCCTGGCTAAGATTTTAGTCCACACGACCATTTTTCTATAAGACAGCAGCCTTATATTCCTTCTTATCGGGGTTTCTGCCTTCAAAATCGCGATGCGCTCAAATTCCCATTAGCCCTCCAGGCTAAGCCCCGGTCCACATGACCGCTTCTATATGACCGCAGTCATAACTACCGTCGGGGTTTCAAGATTTCTAATACCAAATTTCACTCACCCTTAGGATTCGCGATCCCTCGAATCCCAACGCACCCTTTACGCATTAGCCTTCCTGGCTATAGCCTTTGGCCCATATGACCATTGTCCCCGTGACCGCAGTCTTATCCCTCGTCGGGGCTATGGGGTTTTAAATGCTGCAAAACACTTTCCCATGGGATTCCCGATTCCTCGAATCCTGACTTTTCGGTTTGCTGATAGCTGGCCACACAGTGCACCTTCCTCCTCGTCGGGGTTTTGTGGTTCACGATTTCAAAAGGCGTAAACACCTTGTCACCAGGATCCCCGATATCCCAATGAACCAAACACCAATGGACGTCCTCCTTGTCAGGACTTTTCTCGATAGCTCTGATTGCTTCCACATGTCCTCCCCTGATGGATGGTCCTAGTTAACCCTCATGGTTTTGAGACTTATGATGTCCCAACTTTCTTCTCCTCAGGAACTTTGATTACCCGATGCAAAATATCCCGACTCTCTCTGGATTCCTGACACCTATCTTCCCAAACGGACGGCTCAGATTATGCTGGGGTTTTCACTATGGACTTCCTCGACCTCCTATCCACGGGACTTCTGGTTTCCCGAACTCCTGACGCTTCGATCTCCTCCATGTGTCCAACTGACGGACGACCCAAATCTTCCCGGGACTTCAAGGTTTCAAATGTTGAAAAAACATTCGACCATGGGACTATCGATCCTTCGAATCCCGATGGTAACCCTCGTGCAACTCCTGTCAGATCCGACGACTGACGAGCAACTGACCAACGATCCCATGATTCACGACTCCTGGAGCTTGAACTTCGAACGTGGCCATAACCTCCTTGATTCTTTGGCAGATCCAATGGTTGACGGGATTTTACAAATATTCTCCACAAGATCCTAACCGTCTATCTTCCTCTTGGATGTCTTCTACGAGTAAACCCAGTATTTCTTTATGAAAACTGGTCATCCTGTGTTGAACTTTGCAGTGCCTGTTCAAACACTCCACGGAACAGCCTCTCTATGCTTCTTCTCGATGAACTTGAAAGCCTTATCCCTCCTGAGCTTCTACACAACTTCAACTTCAAAGAGGGTCCTTGCATGCACTCCTTGTTGCAGTTCTCAAACACCTCCAAGTGTTGAGTTCTTTTGACTCTGCGCACACCTTCAGCAGCAGTCCTTCAATACTTCACTCAATTTCATGACTGAGACTCTCCTTAGCCTGCACACTCCTTGCACGGCTCGTATAACCCAATTTCAACTCTGGGTGAATAAGAACAAGAGTTAGACTGTCCAAGCCTTCTTTCAACGCACTCCTTGCGGACGACTTCAACTGCACTCCTTGCAGGAATCCTTGCTCAGATAGAGAAACAATTGAAACTCATTCCTTCTACTTCCTTTCAGACTTCACTCTCAACACATGAAATCATATACATAGCATAACAGCAAATGCATAACAGGAAGTAAATACTCATGAACATATCATTTAACATACATACACAGAGAATAACACAAACGCCATGAATCTGAATCAATTTCTTTTATTAATTCAAGATCTGTACATGGGTGTTCTTCTACAGTTCTTTGCTTCTCTTCTATGCTCTTCCTGCTTCAACTATGCCTGAATTATGTTACAATGTACAATGAGGGTGTCTATATTTGTTTTCCCTCCTTTCTTCTAAAACTGTCTAATCTATGAATTCAAGTCTATCTACCTGCATTAACTATATTAAACTCCTCCTATCTACTAAAGGACGAGAGCTATCCACTCAAGGTCCGGTTACAATATACAAAGTGTGCTTCATTAAATTATCACATAAATGTTCGCGCAACAGTTTCAAAGTGTTTTCAAAATTTGTGATGGACGCCTTCCAGCTGTCTTCCACTTCTGCGTTGGCTCACTTGTCGTGGGATATGCTCCTGCATCAAATACATAGTGTATCAACGAGGTTTGTCTCTTTCTCTTTGATACACTAGTTGTTGGCGAGTTTCCCTCTTCTATTCCTGATATACCAATACAAATATTTCAACCCCTAATCGACACTAAGTGTATCAACAGTAATTTTATTTTTCTCATCGTCGTACATTGTATCGGTGAGACACTTTCATCTTGATGCCTCTCCCAATTCCTCCAACCCAAATCTTTCTCACTATGCCTATTAGTCAAGTTCCTATATTTCCAATGATTAAGAATTCCATGCCTAACTAGATGAAGGATGATTGATTTCCTATGTTTTTTAATACACATCATGTTGCAGTCATAATTAAGTATTAGCATAATTTGAAAAAGTATGTTTGTGTCACCAACAACGTTCATTGTGCATACCATACCAACTTGTATACTTTGGGATTCTTGATTTTAGGATTATCCATGATCATGAAAGTGTTGTCTATCATCAAGTGGGTTGATTTCAGCATCTATAAGACTTACACTAACTCTGAATTCCATCTTAGAAGAGAATTGGTTATCCTAGCTCCTAAACAGTGTTAAGCACTCCAAATGTCAGTTGGTTATTTTCACGGGATTATATTTTTTATCCATTGATATATGACCTTAGATCCAATGGAATAATCAATATCTTGTATAACACACGTAACATGGGAACTGATGAAACTGAATTTGAGAAAAGAAACAACATTAACATGACCCAAACTTTTATTAAAAAATTCCTCTTCTCGCATTTTTTCTTCATTCTTCAAAGTGTATTTTTCATCCTTGAATTAGGCCAACTATATGATTTACATGATTACGATTTCTATGCAACTAACAAAATCAAAATTTGAGGGTTGAAAGTGTCAAAATGATCGTCAGGGAGTTATTTACCAAACCATCCTTATCAGTCGTGACACTAATGGAATGTTTGAATGGCATGGTAATTTATCTCACTGGAAGCACCTCCTCACACACTCTGCATCACAAAAAAATGGTACCCCAATTGGACGTCGTATGAGAAAGTTATGAGCTTTTGAAATCATGCCCGAAGCATTAAAGTCTCGTTTAACAAGGTCTTGTTGATTAAGGTTGGTTGTCATTGATGTCAACACTTGAAGAAATCCTGGTAGCACAAAGGTTTGGGTAATGGAACCAAGTTTGTTTGATGTAAATATGACTCGTTATTGTCTTTTCATGGTTTATAATAAGTAGAAATGGATGAAGTCCAAAGTGGTACCCTTATGGTGAAAGCCCTCACGAGGAGACACTTTGCGGATCAAGTTATCCTAGAAGTATGGTTAGAGAAACCATGATTATTTGTGGAATAATGAGATGAAGGTCATTGAATTTGTTAGTGAAACTATCCTAGATGGATAGTGCTTGTCATTCCATTTCTGGTGGTA
>CBVK0100154682.1:0-27234 GCA_900067695.1 Picea abies
ATGATGATGATGATGATGATTAACCTCCACTAAGATCGAATTGGTCTATCAGGCCTTAAGAGGGCAAGTGTTTACTTGTGATTCTTTAGAATTTTGTGTCTGTGCTCGAAAAATATTAAGAGAATCTTTCCAGGATCACCACAGGTTTGTTGAGTTAAGAGGTTAGGAAGGTTGGTAGTGTGAAAAATATTTTGAAATTGAGATCTAATCTGGGTATAGGTTGGACAATCTAAGAGAAAGTGTTTTTCGTCTTCAACCTTCTTAGTGTCACAAAGGTGACACACTCTTTCATCCCATGGAATTTTAGGAATTGACCAACACCCAATTTCACTATGGAGCTCGTGATAATTTTTTCTTATCTTAGAAATGATTATTTTTTTCTTTACACTTGGCAAAACAAAGAAATCATTTTTATCTTCTAGGTTAGGGCTGATTACATCCTTCTAATACCTTAATTTTCTTTTTTCCTCTAACCCTTTATCACACCACATTTTCTCCTTAAATTTTGATTTGATGATATTTTTAACAGTGTCTTTATTCTACAAAATGGTGTCTTCCATGATTCCCCAGTAGTTTAGCCAAGACCGAGCATATTTATTCCATCCTCGCTTGAGTCGATGGTGGTTATGCATTGATTTTGAAGCAAATTTAGGAAGCCTCTTTTCTTCCATGTTGTTTAACTTGTTCTTATACATTAGGTATCTAGTCATATTCATGCTCTCAATAGGGAAGAGGCTTGTTTCTAAGAGGGGGATGGGATCGGGTGTATTTCCTTTAATTTTGAGATTATAGGTTATAAAACTATTTTGTATTTTCTCTATCTTTCTCTGGGATTAATGAGAGATACTACAGCCCCAGACTTCACATCCATAAAGAATAACAAGTGTAAAAAGAGTCTCAGAGAGGAATTTATTCTTATCCCAACTCCAAAGATCGAATGATTTACAATTGTTTTCAAGCCCATAATAAGATTTCCATCCCCCAATAATCCTTTTGTCAATGTTATAATTCCTATTGAGCTTGTGGCGAATATCAATTCTGACATATTTGTATGAAGTCGCTTCCTCCAAGTTGTTGTTGTCATATATGAAGGTATCATAAGTGATCTTATTGGATTTAATAATCATGACCTTAGTCTTATCAGTATTAATAGTTGTAATGCTCCCTCCATTATGAAAACGAATAGCAATGTAGAATAGGTAAATACACTCTCTCTCTCTCTCTCTCTCTCTCTCTCACACACACACACACACACATATATATTTGCATTAGTATTTTAATATTAAATTCGTCACAACATAATTTACAACATCGAAAGTGATACATCATCATAACTAAAACAACACATAAGCAATGCATTAACATAATTAAAAGTGGCACATAATCAACACATAAAGAATGACTCGATCGTCATCATCATAATTAATAGTTTCTCTTAACCAATGCATCATCATAATAAATAACTTCACTTAATCAACACATCATCATAATAAATAATAACACAATCAACACATCGCAATCAACCAAATCAAAATACAATTAAATAATCAACCATGTCACTGAACATTAAAGGAACTACCTGCCCAACCTACCATGTAGGGTTAGGACCCCTAAAACACATGATTCATCCGATTGATTTTGACCATTTAAGGTCTCAGGGATGGAGACTGTTCTAATGAGCAAGGAGGTATCTAAATCCCTTGATCAATCATGACTCATAACTCCATTCGAGATTATCAGTCATACATTAACATTTTCACATGGCACAAGAGAAATCTAACTAATAAACAGTCATACATCAACTTCACTTAATGGCGCAAGAGTAAACTGATTTCTAAAACAATCGTACACCCACATAACTAATGGTGCAAGAATAATTGTCAACTGTAATTTCATGGCGTAAAACTAATCATCAATTCTATCTTCATGGCATAAGTAGTCTAATCACAACCTATCATACACTGCATTAAATTCATAGTGCAAATAGTCTAATCACAAACCAATCATACATCAACATAAATCAAGGAGCGCAAGTAATCTAATTACTTGATTAATCACACATCAACATTTTTCTAGGCACGCAACATGATATTCTAACACACTTAGAATCTTCAAGCGATAACAGATGTGAATGAGTAAGAGGATATTCCATGAAGATTGACAAATCAAGCATAATTACAATCTTAATCTCATGCAACTTAAATATACCTCTTTATATAAAGGAAATCCTTGAGTAGTATGTTAAGAAAAGCTAAAACGCATACTCATTGCGAAAACCCATCAGTAATGAACCTACTTAAACAAAGCATTAAATTTAACACACTTTATTACATGTATCCACTGACACAACTAAAAAAAAGTCAATTGTTGGTGTACCCTTCCTTAAGGTGCTAAGAGGGGCATTCATAAAAACCACTTGGAAGGATTCCTATCTACATTAACATCAAGAAGGAATCATAAAATGATCAACCCATACTCAAATATATAATTCACAAGATAACCTACATGTCCCCATAGGGGTTTTTGTTTTTTTTAAATTAAGGGAAGAACAATTATTAATTAACACAAATAAGAGAATTCCAAGGATAAATTAAAAATCCAATTAAATTTTAAAGGAAGGACCAAACTTCATTGGCATCTAAAGGAATTCTAGGCTCAAATAAATATCCAAGTTAAGTTTAAGGAACAACTTCCTTAACATAAAAAGAACTCTGGGATAAATTAAATATCTAATTAACAAGGTCAACAACAGTTGAAAAACTCAAGGGACCTCACTCTCCTTCATATCTATCAATAAGGACCACAAGAAGTCCACTTCTTGGCATTAGAAAATACAAATTATAGAGGCTACATCAACAATAAGAAGGATTGTCCCAACGAATTGACTGTGCTAGTGTTAGGAATGACGAGGACAAAAGTTTAATTAAACCAGGAGTAAAATCAGAATAAACAAGTCAACGCTTGGGTAAGGATCAAGAGCGTTCAATCTTCAACGATGAAATAGTAGAAGGGGTTTTCATTGTAACATCCCCGACCATCCATGCTGGGCCACTCTACGCCAGAGAACTCCTTCGTTCTCTCTCTGCAGAGCATACTGTAACATACTCAGTATCCAATTGAGTTATGCCACAAATTTTTTGAACTGCATGCAATTAAAATATATACACACAGAACTCTTGCGGAAACATATATATATAACGTAAACAACCAAATACATCTGTAAATGCACGGATTCATACTGAAATAATAGTAAACATATAAATGCAACATATACATGAAATACCCATAAAAAATAAACACAGTTATAACCACACATATGATAACCCATAAAAATAAGCACGTAAATAACAATGCAGCATATAGATTTATCACAGAATTGGCACTTATCTTGGTAAGAATGTCACCAACTATGTGCATACCTTCCATGAACCTCCCAGCCTTAGACCACACTGTTCATCACTCTCAACAGTGAGACCCCCCTGAGCTAGGACTAAACTCCACCCGAGTAAAGGGATTCCTAACCAGGATAAAGGCTCATAGACAATAGGAAAGACTTTGTCTCAAGTACCAAATCAAACTAACAACATGTAGTCCCTCATTCCCCACATGCTTGTCCCACCCAGGAAGTGTGCCCCTTCTCTGCTCAACAGTCCTTCGGCTGCCCCACTTCCTTTTCAAGCTTCAACAATAGGCCGAATAGGAAGTCTCAGAGCACTGTAGCTTCATTTTAGCACCTTCAGGAAATCAATTCCCAACAATTATTTCACCCAGAGAATTTCTCATGGGCCTGACAACCCACCACTTCAATATCCCATGGGCTTGAAAACCTGCTTATTCATTCCAGCTCCCACGATAACCAGATACACCAACACAAAAATAGCTATGGGTACAAGTTCAGGTACAGTCATGAAGATACGAAGGATAGCTCAATGGGTGTGTGCATGCTCATGGATGATTGAATGGATGATTGAATGATGGAAGGAATGATGAGAGGAATGATCAAAGATTGATAAATGAACTAAGTCCTCAACAATATGTATGCATGTCCTTAACTTGACACTAGTCATGTTGGGAGCCACTTTGGCCCACTTGTCCCCAATTTTAGAACTTAGGATAATATAATCATCCATACTTTATGATTTAATAAATATTAATATAATATTCATTTTTGGCTTAAGATCCCTAGCTTAGCCCTTTTCCTTAACTTTTAGGCCCCTCCATTTACCTAACCAGTGGAGTTTTGTAGTGTCCCCAAGGCCGAGCCCTATTGTAAATCATGTTCTGAAAGGAATTGTAATTATGTTTTATAGGCTGGTGAGCCAAGTTTTTATAAACTGGTGGCTTATTTGTTTGTTAGGCTAGGGAGCCTAAGTGTTGAAGGCCAGGAGCCTACTGTTGTATATGTAATCATGCAGAACAATTAATAAAAAAATTGTAAACAACACCAAGTGCATACCAACCATGATGAATGAGTGAAGGGGGACTAAGCATCCATAGAGAGGGCAAGGAATTAGAAGCTGGAAGGTGGGAAACGGGCTAAGTGTTTAGCCTAGGGGGCTTAAGCCTGGGAATAATATTTTATTATTATTCCAAAAGAACATGTGCCATTTATATTTTTATCCTAAGTTCCTGACCAAGGGAAGGTGATGCGTGCTGGTGGAACGCATGCAGTCTCCAGGGCGACAAGTGTCGACCCTGGTGCATGCGAATAAAATGGCCAGGGTGGACTGTGAGGGGGTTCCTTCTCCCATTCGATCGGACTGCCTGAGCGTGTACGAGCTCTGAGCAGTAATACTGACCCGAGTTCTGCAGAGAACCTTCGTGCATCCCTGTGATCCAAAAAGTCTGTGTCTGGCTCTGAGAAAACCCATGTATACCTCTGTATTGAATCAGAAGCCTGTGATCGATTCTGAAAGAGCCGGTTTCACCTCTGTTTTGAACCGAAAAATTCTATGTTGTGTCTGGAGAATCTGTGTGCATCCACTGCCCGAGATCGAGCCTGTGCGTAAGATCTCTATTTCGAAGCCATGACTATGAGATCAATTTTCCATCACTGAACCAGTTTGAGGA
This sequence comes from Picea abies, assembly GCA_900067695.1. Lineage (NCBI taxonomy): Eukaryota > Viridiplantae > Streptophyta > Pinopsida > Pinales > Pinaceae > Picea > Picea abies. The sequence goes on from CBVK0100154682.1 coordinate 5,071, forward strand.
AGCTTGTGTCTGATTCCCGTGGGTTTTTGTGGCCACGCGGTGCTGGACTGCGTATGGCTTGTGACTAGTTGTGAAACTCTCTCTCTCCAAGTGACAGTGGTGTTGAGGTTGGATGAACAGGTGGTTTTGGCCTGTGAGCGTCTCTCTCTAGAGGAGAGAGTGCGCAGAGGAAGGAGAGGACTCCTGGAAGGAACCCTATAGCTGCCATAGAGCCCAGAGACTTCCGGTCCGGTCTGTTGCTGTAACCCAAGGCAAGGGAGGTTAACAACCGAAGGACTGTCTAGGTGACAAAGAAGGTGTATACTCCTGGGGTGGAACAGGCATGTGGGGAATGAGGGTCTGTGGGCAGTGAGCATGAGAGGTTCGTGGGAGAGAATCCCATCCTTGTGGTTGTGTGTTGTTTTCCCTGTAACCTCAGCCTAGCCTAGGATTCCTTGTCTCGGGGTGGAGCTTAGTCCCAGCTCAGGGGTGACCCACTACTAATCTTGATGAGCAGTGCGGTCTAAGGCTGGGAGGTTCGTGGAAGGCCTGCACTTGGTTGGTGGAATCTACCACTGTTAAAAGATAAGTATCTGGTTATGATTTAATTATGTTTTGCATGACTGTGTTGCTTATGTTATCATGAATTCTGCTGTGTGTATTAATTAATATTAAATGTTATTGATTGTTAATTATAGTAGTAAATAATATGTTTACTCTGAGCTTAAATGTATTTCTTTGTTTTAAATGCATGTGATTAATTGTGAGTGAGAATGTTGTTAATCCACGTAGTATTACTGACACAATAGTAAGTGAAAGGGGTGCTACATTTTGGTATCAGAGCCAAGGTTTTGAAATTGATTCTAGATGGGCCAGTGGAGTGGTCTTTGGATCGAGGGTGAGAGGAGAAATTGTGTCTGGAGGACCAATTTCGGACCCTGGTATGGTCCAGAGTGTCAAGGAGTTACTTGACCGTGCCTATAAGATCAGGAGGTATAATGGTGTTGTGAAACCACAGCCGGTGTGGTCTATGGCCACAGGGAGAGAGGACTCCACACGAGCAGTGTTGAAGCCTTAGGATCGGTTCGGGAGGGAAGGTGAGCCCTCGTGACTGTCGGATTTGGAAAATGTGCGTAGGGATTAAAATCCCTTTTGAATTGCACAGGAGTGTGGGGATCACGATACACAAACTCCCAAAAACCTAAAAACCCGAGAAGATCTACGCTGTATATCTGGGAGGAAGGCTTGACCGTTAGATCTAGTGGAGCTGCGCTCGAGTTAGTCGTGAAAACCTTTTGGATTTCGCAAAGTCGCGAGAGGAAGTGAGCAAGGTGAACACCTTCAAAACCCAAAATGCCAAAACGATCTACACCGTAGATCGTAGGAAGGTGGTTGACCGTCTGATTCATCAGAGGAGTAAACCGTAATTTTAGGATTTTGATAGATGGAAGTTCGAGATGTGGGGTGCACGAACTCTCGATGCCCAGAAACCCGAAATGTCGAAAGGATCTGTGTCATAGATTTGAGAAATACCTGACCGTTGGATTTCATTTGGAATGGACGTGGACACACGGGTGTGTACCACGTGCCAGTGAGTCAAGAAGACAGGTGAGAATGGTGGGACCTGATGATGTCATCGAAGGTGACACGGACCCTCCTGAATGTACCACGTGCCACGGTGGTGAAGGGTGAAAACTGTGCTGTGGGCCTGGAGAATAAAGTAATTCGCGATTTCGGAATTCATAAAGGAGGAGCACGAAGTCTCAACACTCCAACTCGTGAAGTCGCAAATTGGCAAAGAAGTTCTAGCACTTATCCCTAGCCTATGGTCATGTGTAGCAGGCGCTAGCGAGGAGGGAGCCATACCCGTGTCGCATATCGAGTATCGACGTTTGGAGGAAATGAGTCGAGGGTCTTCGACTCACGAACTCGTGAGATCACAAGTTGCGAAAGGGTGACTTTGGTTATGAAGATTTAACTGTTGGATCTTCATGGACCGAGATTTCAAAGTTCCGAAGTCCTGGAATTTGCAGAGCCGGATAGAGCTCAGAAAACTTGTGAAGTCAAAATGTTTTTCTTGTTCACGTTGGCTTATGAATGTTGTAAGTTTTCTTGAAGGGTTAAGCCCTGAAAAACTTTGGCTGGTTGCACATCGTGTGTGCAGAGTTCAACGAGTGTCAGGACAGCCGAAAACTGACGCTGAGTATGGAATCGAAAGAGGTGCAGAATGCCTCCAAAACAAAGGATGAAAGGGTAGGAAGGAATGTCAACCTGGGAGTCGAAGGAACAAACTCTAATGGGCACGAAAAAGAGACGGATAAGGAAGAACATATGATTAAACTCATTGAAAGATTGCAGAAAGATGCCCAAGCTCACCTAGATGATAGCCGAAAGATCATGAAAATTAGGGATCAGCAGGGTGAATTCAACTTAAAAATGTTGAAGAGCCTAGAAAGAGTAGAAAAGAAATTGGAAAAAGAGAGTGACACAAGCAGATCAAGAAGTGTCAGAACCCCTGAGAGGAGAAGAAGATTGAGGAGTGGTAGAAGACATTACTGTCTCTTCCCGAAGCATTCTGGCAAGGAGACACACAGTAGTTCAAGCATGTCCCCTACCAAAAAACATCAAAAATCTGGAAGGGATGAATTGAAAGGGGAAATCAACAAGATTAAACCGCCTACATTCAATGGTGAACATAAGAAGGAAGAAGATGTTGAAACATGGTTGTTGGGTATGAAGAAATACTTCCAACTACAGAATTATTCTTCCCATGCAGAAGGAAGAATTGCAATGTACGAGCTTAAAGGAAAATCATCCATGTGGTGGGATCAGTTGGTGTAGGTGCAACACATCAGAGAGAAAGAGGTCACGTGGAAGGAGTTTAAGAGGTATTTCAAGAAGAAATACCTGACCAAAAGATACTATGATAGAAAGATGAAGGAGTTCTTCAAACTCAAGTTGGGCAGCATGACCATTGATGAGTATGAACGAAGTTTTCTGGAACTACTGAAGTATGTTCCATTCATCAAAGACGAGGCTATAAAAATTCAGAGGTATCTGAGTGGACTGCCACCTTCCATTGGTGACAATATTCAATATGACGATCCTAAGACCATGGAAGAAAACATAAGAAGGGAGAAATGATTATACGAACAGCAAAGAGAAAAGCCTACCTTTCGGAAGGCTTGGGATGACCAGAAGAGGTTTAAGAAAGAACAAAGGAAGAAGGGAAACAAGCCTCCCTTTTCAGGAACAGTCCTTGAGGACAATCATATTTTAGAGAGCTCGAGAAAGTTGAAGGGAGTGAGCAGATGCCAAGACCACCACCTATGGAGTGTTGGGGCTGTAAAGGGAATCATAGGTACAGAGACTGCCCCCATAGAAAAGATAAAGTGAGAACTGTCCATACTGTTCAACAAGCTGAAACAGTGGAGGATATGGGCAGCAGAATGACGAGGATCTACACAGCCCTGGACAACAAGCAAGCAGAATTTCAATCGCACATGATTGAAGTGGAAGGTACGATCAACAACCGACCACTTGTTATTTTAATTGATTCAGGGGCTAGCCATAGTTATATAGATCCTAGAGTGGTGGAAAGTTTGCATTTAACAAGAAGCAAACATGAAAAGTCTTGTCTAGTGAAGTTGGCCACAGGAACCAAAAGGAAGGTCACTGAATTGGTTAAGTCCTATTCAGTAGACATGAAAGGAATGAGCACTAAGGCTGAATTGAACATTCTGCCTTTAGGCTCATACGATTGCTTAATTGGGATGGACTGGTTGGACCAGCACCATACCCTTCTGGATTGTCGTAACAAGAGGTTTACATGCCTGAACGAAGAGGGAAATCAGGTAACAGTCCAAGGAATTCCCAGAGTTGTGGCTGTTAGGGAAATCTCAGCCATGCAACTGAAGAAATGTTACCGGAAAGGCTGTCAATTATTTGCAGCTCGGGTGGAAGAAGCATCCTGAGATGTAGTCTCGAATCTGGAAGATCACGAGGTACTCAAAGAGTTCAAGGACGTATTTTAGGAGGTACCGAGACTACCTCCGAAGAGGGACATCGACTTTTCTATAAATTTGATGCCTGGAGCAGCTCCAGTTTCGAAGGCTCCTTATAGAATGAGTACGCCAGAGCTGAAAGAGTTGCAATTGCAGCTTGAAGAGCTACTAAAGAAGGGATACATTCGCCCCAACGTGTCACCTTGGGTAGCCTCGGTCCTATTCGTGAAGAAGAAAGATGGGACGCTGAGGCTGTGCATTGATTTTCGACAGTTGAATAAGGTAACTGTCAAGAACAAGTATCCTCTGCCAAGGATCGATGACATTTTATATGCGATTTGAACTAGAACTAAAGTTAACAAAAACTCGGTTACCATTTCAACTCACTAAGATGCATAACACTATGGAACTAATTTTAAATGGACTGATTAACTATGAAATTAAAAATCTATAATAAAGTTTATCAACCTAGGCAAAATTTCACTATTGCATTGAATTTAAAAAATAGTCTATGTCGTGCTAAAAACTTAAAATCTTGTCTGAAATAATTAAATTTCCCTAAAAAATTTCATACCCAAAATGCACTTAAAGGAACAATGTGGAAGGCAATATACAAGAATAAAATTAAATTCAATACAATTTACGTCTTAACAGGAATATCGTAATCCGACGTTGGCTTGTTGAAGTTCTTTGGATTTCGGCGATCCTCCTCGCTCCCGCTTGCTAAATACCGAGACTTCACCGACACCTCCCAGCCAATGCTAGGGATACTCTTCTTCCCCCTGATTACTCTGAGCCACAAAGGGGACACACACACAAAAACTAGAGAAACATCTAGCTCCTATCTCGCCTCACAAGGTCGAGCTACCACTCCCTATCGAGCTGGACATTCCAACTCCCACAAGAAAAATCAGTCAAGAAAAATATCGACAACGTAACCTTACGCCTACTAGTAGTGATCTATACTCCTCTGCCGCCATCCTTTTTATAGAGTTTTCTTAGTGATTAGTTTCCCAAACCCTCATTAGAGCCTTTTTAATAAATTTAATTAGGATAAACCTCCCTCGTACACATGTCACCCGATCCCTTAGTTGCACCATAAATTAATTAATTAATTAATTAAAATTTTCCTATTTCCCTCACCTGCCTAAAAGAGTTCCTGAAAACACTCATTGATGTCCCTTTATTCCCTTAGATTTCTTAAATGACTGACACCTTACTTAAAGCCTAGTTGATTTCACAATTACAAAGTTCCAAAGACTAGATTCCCTACTAAGTTAGGCATTCCCCTTTTTATTTAAGTTTCCCCTTTTCTTATGTTCCTCTTTTTATCTAAGTTCAAAATTAGCAAGTTTAGACATAAACAACAATTTACCCCTTTAATAATTTAATCTTTTATTAAAATTTCACTTTAATTATTAATGTTTGAATTTTCTTTACCCCCTTCTTGCTACATGTCCATTTAGTTATTTTTTTGTTTGTTCAATGTTCTACTTAGACCTAGGTTTTAAATTCACTAGGCTTGGCGACATTTTTTAAGGGAAAAATAATTTGTTATTAAACTTTACTCCTACCATCATTCATTTTAAGTTCGTCTAGGTCCTAAGGAGGCACAATTTTCTAGGTATTAGGTTTATTAACTTTCCAGAGTTAAAATCGTGAAGTTCCCTTCAAGACACACTACGTTCTCGCATTCTTGTTTTATTTGCACGACGTTCTCTTCAAGACACACTACGTGCTCCAAGCGTTCCACTCGCCTTTTGACTGATTTTGGTAGATGTCAAACCCCTGGAGTCAATACTTCATCAGGTGACCTTGTGGGAGACTAAGGGCCTCTAAGGAATAAGTGTCCTTCCTTATTGTGTGGCCCTTAGAATCATCGTGAGCGACTATCATAGTCTTCTCTCAAGACATTGTGGATCTCTCGAACTAGGTAATCATTAACCTACAGTTTGAGCCATGGCGATAGTGATAGTAGGTTGTGGCAGGGCTGCTACCACACCTCTCCCTCAATACATCTAGTTGTCATGTGTGGCCCCTTTACTCCCAATGTGAGTCTGGGTAGCAAGCTATCATCAACGTGCATCCATCAGCGAAACGTGTCAGCGATAACAATCGGCATTGTAATATATAGTCATATGTCACATATATAATATCAAAACATTCAAACCATAACCATCCACTCCCTGAATCGATCTGGAGTCCAAGGAGATCCATCGATGCCATCAACATCCTCAAAATTCCAGAGTCCTACACACTCAAGAAAACTAGTCAATAGCACATGTCGATATAAATATCATAAAATAACATATCATAGAATCCACAAACATCATCATGCTCCATAATCGGATTAGTCAAACATATAGTGAATCGGATCACTTGCACATAAGTGTCCACAAGAATAAGTCACATTGGGTGTGCACAAGAGAGGGATGTTACATACACCCCCTCTTGTTTTAAACTTCGTCCCGAAGTTTCACAATATACAAATGAAAAAAAAAAAGTATCTGACAATATCTATATGTCTAGCTATCAACAAAGGGAAACTGATGACACATATCATATGCATCCTCCCAAGTAGATGAGTGTGGACTATAATTGTCCTACTGTACCTTGACCTGATCGACAATTCGATGTCGTAGTTGTCGAATGCGACAGTCCAGAAATCAGATTGGTTCCATGGTGAGAGAACCCTTCCCAACATCCGCCAAGAACTCAGCCAATCTCATGCATAGGATAACTGACATAAATTTTCACATGGACACGAGATAAACATCGTCCAATGCCTAAAATAGTGATGAATGACTAGTTGTTAGGCCCTTCATAATCATGGTTGACGCGATGTGCATCGACAAAACCTTATGTCGATCTTGCGCTTCTTCCATCCCCTTTTGTATCATTTGTAATTGTTCTTTCAATTCTTGGATCACTTCTGTTCCTACCAGGACCCCATCCTAGACTCTATCCCAACTCATAGGCGTTCGACATGGTCATCCATAAAGAAACTCAAATGATGCCATTTTAATGGTGCTTTGATGGTTTTTGTTGCACGCAAACGCGGTCAGTGAGAAAAACTATTCCCAACGTTTTTGTTTGTCCAACACACACATATGCAACACAACCTTCCCAAATTGGTTCATTCCTTCGATCATCCTGTCTATCTCAACGAAATGTTGTACTAAAGTTTAGTGGTGTTCCCAAGGCTTATTGGGAAACTCATCCAAAATCATCTTGCAAACACTGAATCCCTTATCGGATATGATTCCTTTGGTACGTTTGGTAGTCTCAACATCTTGCTGATATAAACTCTAGCTATACTTGGCGCTTGATGCGTCGTACGCACAGGGAAAAAATGTGAACTCTTCGTCAAAGTTTCAACTGTCATGACAATCGGGCATGCCTCCTTGTTGTCAATGGAAGTTCAATAGTGAAGTCCATCAAAATGACCTCCCATGTCGATTCTGGGATGGCATGTGGTCGTAGAAATCCTGCTGGATGTCTATGTTTAGTCTTCACCTGCCGAACTTCTAGACATCTCGCCACACCATTGACGATGTTTGCTCTTATCCCTTCCAGAAGAATAAGGGCTTAAGGTCGGTCCTCATATTCATGACTCCTGGATGATCCATGTACACTGCTCTATGAGCTTTGCATAAGATCAAATCTTCTCAAATCGTCGTTGGGCTGTAAGTAAATCCTGTTATTATATCTCAAATATTTGTCGTTGTCCACAACATATCCCTCAATTTTGGTACCAACATGGTGTCTTGCCCGAAAATTTCTTATCCTCTTTATACCAGTCAACATCGCACTATAGTTAGAATATTTTTCACATAAATTCATTTGAAGACGTATCGCTAAAAACATGCATGGTCTCTGTCTCAATGCATCTTCCACCCTATTCATTGTTTTGTTTAAGTAGGAAATCTCAAAATCATACTCGATAAGAAATTATGGCCAACGCTCTTGCCGCGCATTCTAGTCATTTGCATAAAAAGGTGTTGTAAACCACAGTGTTTCATGTTTAGTCAAAATTATGTCCAATCAGGTAGTGTCCCCACACTCTCAGGGCATACACAATGGCTAAAAACTCCAAATTGTGCGTCACATAGTTTTCCTTGTTCCTCCTTAACCTCCTCGAGATGTAAGAGATCACTTGATCATCTTTCATCAGTATCTTTCTGAAGCATCCTTGGATGCGTTAGTGCATATGAAGAAGCCCTCGTTCATGCCAGGGACTTTTAGTGTTGGCGTTGTCGTCAATATCTCCTGGATTCTTAGAAATTCTTCCGTGCATTTCTCAGTCCATACAAACTTCTTGTTCTTCTTCCACATTTCCATAATTGGATTTGCTATCTTAGAGAAACCCTTGATGAACCATCAATAATATCACGCTAAAACCATGAAGCTACGCATTTTGGGACATTTATCGGTGCAAGCCACTCCACAATAGCCTTTAGCTTCGTTCGATCTACAACGATGCCTTCGTCGGAGATAACATTCCCTAAGAAATGAATCCTCGAATTCTCACAACACTATAGTACCAAGTGTACAAGTTTGTCTTGATCTTTCGTCCTCCGAGAAAATATCAATATGTCCTCAAGGAATACTCGACGATATTCAAGCAGAGTCTTCATGACCCTTCATTCTTCTATATGAAATTAACAAGAGAATTCCAGGTAGATACACTTGGATGTATAATTCCTAGGTCCAACAACTCCTTCAGTTGCACTTTTGACTCCTATAACTCAACGGTCGACATTCGATAAGGCTTTCTTGCCATCGGTTCAGTTCCAGGCTTTAGGTCGATGGTAAATTCTATATTGGCTTCGTGTGGCACACCTGGTAATTCTTCTGGGGATCCCTTCCGCAAACTCTCTTACTACTGGAAGGTCTTCTTATCCTTTATCCAAGCCCTTGATGTTCGTTGCTAAGTATGCATATAACTTGCATCCTTGCGCCTACTTTCTTGTAGCTGTAGAAAAGAAATGAACCTCAGGGATACTCCCCATTTCCTTCCTACAATCACACTTCTCTGTCCTTCATCGTCGCTCCAAATCAATCGCCTCATCTTATTGTTGAGTATCGCATCATGCGATTCCCACCATTCCATTCTCATCATGTCATCTTAATATCTTAAGGTCATGATGTATGTCGGACCTCATTACACAATCCCCAGGTTTAAGAAACATTTCATACCCCTTCCTCCAACCATCCGGTTGGTACCCAAAGCCACATCAACGAATCTAAACTCATCCTATTGAATACCTTACACAAATCCCTTCAGCGTGACACTAGAATTAGAGCTCTCTGTAGCACCGGGTTCTAAAAAATACTAAAAGTTCATTTGGTGATGGCACCTAAAACGTCGATCATAGTGGACTGGTTCTCAGCCTGGCAGTTATTTACCGTGGTCATGAATCCTATGGGCCTTTCCCATATCCGCCATGGTAGTGTGTCTTGTTGACTCAGCCGCTCTACCCCTTTCAACCAGACAGTCTTGCTGGTAAGGTCACTCTCCACATGTCCATCTCCCACCTCTGGTCCAATACTCTTGGCCCCGGAATAGAAGTTGTTGGCCCACCAGCCTAAGATCCTAGTCTGTTCTGCTGGCAAGCATAAACGACGGCTGCTAGCGGTGTTGTCACAAATGTCGGGGGTCCCCTATAGGGAGCCCTCTATTGAGGAACCTATCACCATGGTGTTGTGAATAAGGGTCATATAGACGTATATTTATACCAAGAAGTGTGGTCTGACCGACGTCTGATGCTGCTGAGAATCAGATGTTGTCAGTCTAGACGGTCTTGTAGGAGTCCTTCCTAGACTCCCACAGTCAATATTCCTTATCTAAGAGCCTACTGGACAACATTGTGAAATGTCCGAGGAATTTATATCCTCACCTTCGCACAAAAGTTGGAGTTAAGGCCGATCACAAACTTGTTGATATCCATCTTCTTTGTGTTCAGATGCGAGGCATACCAAAGTAGATCCATAAATCTAGTGTGATAATCTGGCACCATATGACCACCCTGTTGTAAGGCGATGAACTCATTGAGCTGGTTCTCAACGAATTCATCTAAAACTTACTTCTCCCATAACCATTCCCCTAACATGAGTTCAACGACCATGTTTATCTAAGGTAGGAGTGTCTTCGTCCATGGAAGAGCTCCCCCATTCAGTTGAAGACCGTCGATGCGGACCTTTGTGATGGAGGTCGTAACCGCGAAGCATATCTCCTTTATCTCCATCCATGATTCGACGGATGAGCTGTCTATGGCACTCGTGAACTAGAGAACTCAATATTCTAGAGTTTTCCATGAATGCGACTAGTATTGGCTGGGGCGCATTGTGGATTGCCAGGAGTACAGGTGCCCTTGCCTTATCTCAATATAGATGGTTAGTCAAGGCCTTTGACAATTCCCTGGAAATACCTTGTCAGAACATCAACATCACTTATAGCAATTGACTCCCGCCCAAGGACTTGTTCCTCCCCTTGGTGGTTAGACTCCTAGGGCATGGATGCTTTTGGAGGCATCACACCTCCCTCCCTAACACCACGTTTTCAATCTCTACGATGTCCTCTTATCCTGGGTACCACAAGGACAAGTTAAAATTTTAATTAGCGCTAAGTAATACTTAAGGGTTTAATTCAGTGGAATGCATGACTATGCACAGTCGCAGGGTTGAACCCGCTCTGATACCATATGTAATGGCCATGTTGTTATGACAACAGGCGACCTACATGAATATTTTTTTTTATTGTGTTAGGAAAATACATCACAAGTTATAAAAACATGATTGACACATCATCCAATACACTAATGAAACATTATCAACACAAATCAACATTCGTGACATGACACCGACACATTATTTCCATAAATAAAGATATACAAATCGACTCATCAACACAATAACTAACGACCCATAAACAAATAATTCATACAATTAAAAGATGACGCTAAAACATTGTGGATCATAAATAAAAAGGACACACAGTAACACATCTCCCTACTCATCATTGAATAAATAACAACCACATGTCAATGAAGGGTGGCGACATATAAACATACAAGCATAGTAGATTAGCACAACATGGAAGATTGAAGCAATTTTCCACAACATTCCACGATAATAAAATACATCAGTTCCTCAATCCTAAACCACGATTAAATGTTGTGCATGAGCAACCATTCAAAACACATCACAAACGACACTAAATCCAAGGCGTAATTCAATTATCAGTTATCAGTTATATCGTATGCTAGCATGGTTCAATTAATCCATCATTTACACATCACAATCAAGATGCTCGAGCTATCGACTATACTTCACCATGCACAAGAGATTGTATTTAATAACTCCACCCTACTTCAGCGTTATTAAAGGTGTGATAGTAACCAAATTATAATTTAATCCAGCATCATCAATAATCTCCGGTGCAATAGAAACCTAGATATTTATCCATCAAAATTAGCAAAATTAAAAGCAGAAGAATATTGTTAACAAATGCATTACAGTGTAATTAATTTTGCGTGTGATGTCAAGTCTATAAAACATTGTTACATTATCCTTGTAAGGCGCGTCAGAATTCTAACTACTAAACTTAGTAATACATCATCCATTTTACTTGTCACACAAGAAGTCCATTGACTAAACTGACATTCCTTACATCAATTCGTTACACGCAAGGGGTCCAATAAAAACAACCTACACACTATTAAAATTCTAGTGCACACAAGGAGTCGATCTAATTAGCCCCTCATCCAACCAGTTAATTTCGTGGCGCAAGTGACAATCTTAATTATCATTCTTCAATGCGCCATCGTCGACGAGCAATTATCATTGAACTTGTCATAACATTTAATCTGAATAAAATCCTATACATGCACATGGATATAAATTGATTAATATGAAATAAAATAAAACGTGAACTAAAGACACACAACCCTTATCCTACCAGGGTTACTATTACACTAATGTCCATAATAATCGACTAATAATTAGGGAAGTATCAAGGAGGAGGGAATTATCCATCAATAATTGTTTTAGTTAATCAATTTAGGGGGTTAACAATTAGTGAAAATAAATCATGTCTAGCACACAAATTAAACCAAAAATCCAAATTCCCTTTTAATCATTTTGTACTGGAAATCTAGAGGTCATAGTTCCAGAGGGCGTAGTTCCAAAGGTCATAGTTCCATAGGTCATAGTTCCAAAGGGCCTAGTTCTAGAGGGCGTAGTTCCACAGGTCATAGTTCCAGAGGGGGTAGTTCCACAGGTAATAGTTCCAAAGGGCGTAGTTCCAGAGGGCATAGTTCCAAAGGTCATAGTTCCAGAGGCATAGTTCCAGAGGGAATAGTTCCACAGGTCATAGTTCCAAAGGGCGTAGCTCCAGAGGGTATAGTTCCATAGGTCATAGTTCCAAAGGGCATAGTTCCATAGGTCATAGTTCCACATGTCATAATTCCACTGGTCATAGTTACAGAGGGCGTCGTTCCAAAGGGCGTAGTTCCAGAGGGCGTAGTTCTAGAGGACATAGTTCCAGAGAGCGTAGTTCCAGAGGTCACAATTCCACAGGTCATAATTCCAAAGGGACTAGTTCTAGAGGGCATAGTTCCATAGGTCATAGTTCTAGAGAGCGTAGTTCCAGAGGTCATAGTTCCAAAGGGTGTATATCCAGAGGGCGTAGATCCAGAGGTCATAGTTCTAGAGGTGTAGTTCCATAGGTCGTAGTTCCAAAGGTCATAGTTCCAAAGGGAGTAGTTCCAGAGGGCGTGGTTCCAGAGGTTATATTTTTGGAGGGCGTAGTTCCAAAGGTCATAGTTCGAAAGGGCGTAGTTCCAGAGCGTGTAGTTCCAGATGTCATAGTTCCAAAGGGCGTAGTTCCACAGGTCATAGTTCCAAATGGCATAGTTCCAGAGGACGTAGTTCCAGAGGTCATAGTTCCAGAGGGCGTAGTTCCACACGTCATAGTTCCAAAGGCGTAGCTCCATAGGTCATAGTTCCAAAGGGCATAGTTTTAGAGGTTATAGTTCCATAGGGCATAGTTCCATAGGTCATACTTCCACATGTCACAATTCCACAGGTCATAGTTCCAGAGGGCGTAGTTCCACGGGTCATAGTTCTAAAGGGCGTAGTTCCAGAGGGCTTAGTTCCAGAGTTCATAGTTCCAGAGGGCGTAGTTCCAGAGGGCATAGTTCCAGAGGTCACAATTCCACAGGTCATAGTTCCAGAGGGACTAATTCTAGAGGGCATAGTTCCAGAGTTCATAGTTCCAGAGGGTGTAGTTCCAGAGGTCATACCTCCAAAGGGCGTATATCCAAAGAGCGTATTTCCAGAGGTCATATTTCTAGAGTCGTAGTTCCAGAGGGCGTAGTTCCAAAGGTCATAGTTCCAAAGGGCGTAGTTCCAGAGGGCGTAATTGATCCAGATTATTTTCGGCACGAAATGAGAGCGGAGATATAATAAATAAATGCACAAAGATATCGCATATATTCAATAATATAACAAAAATGTATCATATATGCAACCATAAACACAGATATACAGTAGTACACGATTTCTAATAATGAAAGAAATGTACAGAGACTGTAAAATACATAGTGCAAGACTCACTAGAATGGTGGCAGCTTATCTCTGAGAAGAGATGTGTCCTTTGTCTTCCCGTGACCCTTCTTTTCCTGTGCCTTGGACCGATTTTCGGGAGACTGTTTGTTAGGGTTGTCTTTGTCATACTTTGGTTGTTGTGGATTTGCAGACCCAAACTCCCATTTGTTCTGGTGCTTAAATTTCTGCTCGATTTTAACAGCATATCGATAGGCAGCACCGAGTGATGAGATGTCCAAAAAATCCATTTCAGTTTGGATGTATCTGTGTAGAGCCCCACGGTATTTCAGAACCAAATATCGTTCGGAGTCTTTGATACCCAGCTTGGTGTGCAAGGTATGAAAGCTATTGGTGAACTCCAGAACTGATTGACCCCTCTCTTTCCGCAGTGTGGTCCATCTCATATACTGTTCCTCATAGTTTCCAACAGGGTAGTACTGTTCCTTTACCGCATCCATAAAAAAATCCCAAGTGGGCTCGGCTCTGTATATTCCAGACTCCTCTATGGAACTCTGCTCCCAGTAAGTTTCCCACCAATGTTTGACATGGGGGAGAGCCTTAAGGAGTGCGAAGGTGATCTTTTCCTTGTCGGAAAAATTATGAACAGAGAAATAACCTTCTAGCAGATTTAACCATTTATCTAGGGCATATGCATCTATTTGATCTTCAAATACGGGAATATCAAAATTAACCTGTACCTTGAAAGGAAAGGTGCCTCCAAAGTGGTCGGTTGATGAAGATGCGCCTGATGCTATTGACAGGCATTGAAGGATGTGGGAAAAATTCTCCATCATTTCGTCCCTCTGTCGCGTGAGAGCTTTCTCAAGCAACAGATTGATAGGATCGTCTGCTCCATCATTTTTCTTTTCTTCCGCCATTGAGAGTTTCTTGGGTGTGTGAGAGTGATTTTCCTCAAGAGAGACAAGATCGATACCCAACTTGTTATACTCGAACCTCATCGGGGACATGCACTGAAAAAACGATCAAGAGCAACATGCTCTGATACCACTGATCCAGATTATTTTCGGCATGAAATGAGAGCGGAGATATAATAAAGAAATGCACTGAGATATCTCAGATATTCAATAATATAACAGAAATGTATCAGATATGAAACCATAAACACAGATATATAGTAGTACGTGATTTCTATTAATGAAAGAAATGTACAGAGACTGTAAAATACAGAGTGAAAGACTCGCTAGAATGGTGGCAGCTTATCTCTGAGAAGAGATGTGACCGCTACTCGCATTCGCTGGAAGATGATTACAATGAGGCTTTGAAGGCCCTTTTACAATAAACGGGAATGCCAAAAGTCCTAGACATCTAAAAACCTAACCCTGGGAGATGAAGCGCCAAAAGTCATGTGGGCCCCATTTGGGTAAGTTGGTGCATCAACTTCCCGGGGTCGTAACGTTTGCATACGATCTCCATTTTAGGCGTATGATAGCTCGTTGGAAAGATCTATCCGAGGCCTACAACGCTTGAGACAAAATAGCATCCTTAGATGGGATTTTGCGAGATAAACATACCCAAAAAAACATCGTTTAGGGCCTCAAAATGGCCCCGAAAGTTCAGGACCCGAAAAAAACTGCTAAAAATAGTAAATTACCAAAATTGCAAGAAACATGTTTTGGGTCAGTTGGAGAAGGTGGGTGGCCATTGATATCCACCTGGATCAGTAATTCCAGAGTTCATAGCTCCAGAGGGTGTATTTCAACAGGTCATAGTTCCAAAGGGCGTAGTTCAAGAGGGTGTAGTTCCAGAGGTCATAGTTCTAGAGGGCGTAGTTCCATAGGTCATAGTTCCAAAGGGCGTAGTTCTAGAGGGCGTAATTCCACAGGTCATAGTTCCAGAGGGCGTAGTTCCACAGGTCATAGTTCCACAGGTCACAATTCCACAAGTCATAGTTCCAGAGGGCCTAGTTCCAGAGGGCATATTTCTAGAGGTCATAGATCCAAAGAGTTTAGTTACAGAGGTCATAGTTCCAAAGGGCGTAGTTCCAGAGGGGGTAGTTCCAGAAGTCATAGTTCCAAAGGCGTAGTTCCATAGGGTGTAGTTCCACAGGTCATAGTTCTAAAGGGCATAGTTCGAGAGGGCTTAGTTCCAGAGGTCATAGTTGCAGAGGTCGTAGTTCCAAAGGGCCTAGTTCCAGAGGTCATAGTTCCAGAGGTCGTAGTTCCATGGACTTTTTTTTATGGAGCCGCCAAAGGATCTCCCTATAAATGCATGAGTGGGGGAATATTACATCTCTCCCCCAATCACAATATCTCTTTTAACAGTGGACTAGACAATGAAACCTATAAATTTTGTGAACTTATGGCTCTAAAACTCGTCCTAATGCATTGCGACTCAATGGATGAAAGGAGAATTCAATTTCCACAACTTTACATTGCAACCTATATTTCATGATAACCTGCTTCTTAAACTATCCTTCTCTCATATTACTTTTACACATGTTTGCTAAGATAGGAACTATGAAAACAAGCTATCTGATGATGGAGTGGTGCCAGAAAATGGGATTTAGAATATCATAGACAACACTGTTGCACACTCCTCTCTTTGGAATATATTCATGCTCCTTGGTTCTAATTTTCTTTTGCATACTTTAGATTCCCGTGATCCTCTCCTTAGAATATATTCATGCTCCTTGGTTTTAATTTTCTTTTGCATACTTTGGTTTTAATTTTCTTTTTCATACTTTAGAGTTTAGTGATCATTGTCTCTATGAAAATACAGATTGAGTACGTTTAAGAACACTAGGTGAACCTTTTCAATGCTTAAAAAATACTATAAGTTTTTTAAAAGTTTGATGAGAACTATGTAACATGTTTCATTAGAACAAATTCTAGTCTAGGATTTAGTTCCAAAAATTTAAATACTTTCTCAACTTTTACTAATATAATTTTGTTTTTATAAATAAAATTGTTAAAAAAATTATATATATATATATATAACCTAAAATTTTATGACCTACTTGCTGAAATCAATTTTATGACCTAAAAGATATACATGCATGTGCATGGCCTAGAATGAATACTATTTATATTTTTATAAATAAAAATATAATCATTTTATTTTAAATATTAAAATGAAATTTATTAATTAGATGTTTATTATGTTTATTAAAATTGATTTGAGCAAGTAGGCCATAAAACTTCTTACCTAAATAATATTATAAGCACTCAATAAGGAACTTTGGAACTATGACCTGTGGAACTATGACCTGTGGAATTGTGACCTATGGAACTATGACCTGTGGAACTACACCCTCTAGAAATATGACCTTTGGAACTACGCCCTTTGGAACTATGACCTGTGGAACTACGCCCTCTAGAACTACGCATCTGGAGCTATGACCTCTGGAACTACGCCCTCTAGAACTACACCCTTTGGAATTGTGACCTATTGAACTACGCCCTATGGAAATATGACCTATGGAACTACACCCTCTAGAACTAGGCCCTCTGGAACTATGACTTGTTGAATTGTGACCTCTAGGACTACGCCCTGTGGAACTACGCCTTCTAGAATTATGACCTATGGAACTAGAACCTGTGGACCTAGGCCCTCTCGAACTATGACATGTGGAATTCTGACCTGTGGAACTATGACCTGTGGAACTACGCCCTCTCGAACTATGACCTGTGGAACTATTCCCTCTCGAACTATGCTCTTTGGAACTATGACCTGTGGAACTACACCCTCTCGAACTATGACCTGTGGAATTGTGACCTATGGAACTATGACCTGTGGAACTATGCCCTCTAGAACTATGACCTCTGGAACTACGCCCTCTAAAACTACACCCTTTGGAACTATGACCTATGGAATTACACCCTCTGTAACTATGCCTCTGGAACTATGACCTATGTAACTACGCCCTCTGGAACTATGCTCTCTGGAGCTATGACCTATGGAACTATGCCCTCTAGAACTAGGCCCTTTGGAACTATGACCTCTGGAATTGTGACCTCTGGAATTACGCCCTCTGGAAATATGTCCTCTGGAGCTACTCCCTATGGAACTATGACCTGTGTAACTATGCCCTCCGAAACTATGACCTGTGGAATTGTAACCTATGGAACTATGACCTGTAGAACTATGCCCTTTGGAACTATGACCTCTGGAATTATGCCCTCTGGAACTACACCCTTTGGAGCTATGACCTGTGGAACTATGCCCTTTGGAACTACGTCTCTGGAACTATGACCTATGGAACTATGCCCTCTGGAACTATGACCTCTGGAACTATTCCCTCTGGATCTATGACATGTGGAACTATGCCCTCTAGAACTAAGCCTTGTGGAACTACGCCCTCTGGAGCTAAGCCCTTTGGAACTATCACCTGTGGAACTATGCCCTCTGGAACTACGCCTCTAGAACTACGCCCTTTGGAACAACGACCTATGGAACTACGCCCTCTAGAACTATGACCTGTGGAACTACGCCCTCTAGAACTAGGCCCTCTGGAACTATGACCTATGGAAATGTGGCCTGTGGAACTATGCCCTGTGAAACTATGCCCTTTATAATTATGACCTTTGGAACTAAGACCTGTGGATCTAGGCCCTCTGGAACTATGACCTGTGCAATTGTGACCTGTGGAACTATGACATGTAGAACTATGCCCTCTGGAACTATGAACTTTGTAACTATGCCCTCTGGAAATACGCCCTTTGGAACTATGACCTATGGAACTACATCCTCTGGAACTATGACCTATGGAATTGTGACCTGTGGAATTATGACTTGTGGAACTATGCTCTATAGAACTATGACCTCTGGAACTACGCCCTCTCGAACTACGTGCTTTGGAACTATGACCTATGGAACTACGCCCTCTGGAACTATGCCTCTGGAACTATGCCTCTGGAACTATGCCCTCTGGAACTACGACCTTTAGAACTATGACCTCTGGAACTATGCCCTCTAGAACTATCACATGTGGAACTACACCCTCTAGAACTAAGCCCTCTAAACCTATGATCTGTGGAATTATGACCTCTAGAACTACGCCCTTTGGAACTATGACCTATGGAACTACACCCTCTGGAACTATGCCCTTTGGAACTATGACCTGTGGAACTACGCCCTCTGGAACTATGACCTATGGAATTGTGACCTATGGAAGTATGACCTATGGAACTACGCCCTCTGGAACTATGACCACTGGAACTATGCCCTATGGAACTACGCCCTTTGGAACTACGACCTGTGGAACTACACCCTCTGGAACTACACCTTTGGAACTATGACCTCTGGAACTATGCCCTCTAGAACTATGCCCTTTGTAACTATGGCCTCTGGAACTACACCCTCTGGATCTATGACTTGTGGAACTACGCGCTCTAGAACTAGGCCCTCTGGAACTATGACCTGTGGAATTGTGACCTTTGGAACTATGACCTATGGAATTATGACCTCTGGGACTACGCCCTGTGAAACTACGCCCTCTGGAATTATGACCTTTGGAACTAGGACCTGTGGATCTAGGCTCTCTAGAACTATGACCCGTGGAATTGTGACCTGTGGAACTATGACCTGTGGAACTACGCCCTTTGGAACTATGACCTGTGGAACTACGCCCTCTAGAACTACGCCTCTGGAATTATGACCTCTGGAACTATGGCCTCTGGAACTACGCCCTTTGGAACTATGACCTATGGAACTATGCCCTCTGGAATTATGACATGTGGAACTACGCCTTCTAGAACTAGGCCCTCTGGAACTATGACCTATGGAATTGTGACCTCTGGAACTGCACCCTCTGGAACTACGCTCTCTGGAACTATGACCTATGGAACTATGCCCTCTAGAACTACTTCCTTTGGAACTATGACCTGTGGAACTACGTTCTATGGAACTATGACCTGTGGAATTGTGACCAGTGGAACTATGACCAGTGGCACTACGCCCTCTGGAAATATGACCTGTGGAACTACGCCCTTTGGAACTATGACCTTTGGAACTACACCCTCTAGAACTATGCCTCTGAAACTATGACCTCTGGAACTATGCCCTCTGGAACTATGCCCTTTGGAACTATGAACTTTGGAACTACGTCCTCTAGATCTATGACTTGCAGAACTACACCCTCTAGAACTAGGCCCTCTGGAACTATGACCTGTGGAATTGTGACCTGTGGAACTATGACTTGTCGAACTATGCCCTATGGAACTATGACCTATGGAACTATGCCCTCTAAAACTATAACCGCTGTAACTATGTCCTCTGGATCTACACTTTATTATATCAAACACTTGAGGTAGGGCAACACCATACAATGGATCCTATTATGGAAGGGATCCTCTTCTGTTCACTTGCCTCTTCGAGGGGACTTCCACCTATTGAGTTACCGCTCCAAATACAATACTTCTCCTCATATACCACTACATGATCCGAATTTATGTAGGAACGCAACATAATACACAAATAACCATGAATATAAAGATGCAGTAGAAATAACACTCCATTTCATTAATATCAAAAAACTGAAATTTGTTTGCAGACAGAATGGAAATAAACTTGCTAGGGCGCTGGTAGCTTATCTCTGAGTAGAGATGTGGCAGATATAGGCCTATGAACTCTATGTTACAATGAGGCTCTAAGACCTATATATTATTGAGAAACAATGGAAACCCTAAACATCCAAAAACCTAACCCTAGGAGATGAAACACCAGAATATGGGCCCCGTCGAGGTAAATTGGTACATCAATTTCTCAGGGTCATAACTTTGGCATACTATCTCCATTTGACGCACATAATACATCGTTAGAAATATCTAGTCGAGGATTACAACTATTGACAACGAATATCAAATTTAATACAAACTCATTTAGGGCCTCGTTTAGGGCCTCAAAACGGCTCTGTAAGTTCAGAACTCGAAAAACTGCCAAAAATAGTAAATTGTGCTACAATTAACGAAACTGAAAAACTGAAAGAAACAATGGTGGGAGTCCAATTGGAATAGGCAGGTGACCACCAATATCCACCTAGATCATTACATTGCTTGAAACCCTTTATATAGTGCTACCATTACCTAAGAACATTCTAGAGGAAGAATCTTCTAGAAGAAGAACCTTCTAAGAAGTCCTATTACATTTATTATATCTAACTACCCATTTATTATATCTAACTACCATAGTGTTTCTTATTTAATAATATAGTGGACCTAGTTCACCTTAGATTGAATGGCCTCCACTACCTCTCTGGCTACCTAACATAGTTCAAGAGGTCATAGTTCCAGAAGTCACATTTCCACATGTCATAGTTCCAAAGGTTATAGTTCTAGAGGGCATAGTTCCAGAGGTCTTAGTTCTAGAGGGCGTAGTTCCAGAGGTCCCATAGAAATATGACCTCTTGAACAATGACCTGTGGAACTACGCCCTATGGAACTATGACCTCTAGAACTATGACCTGTGGAACTACGCCCTGTGGAACTATGACCACTAGAACTACGCCCTCTGGAACTATGACCTATAGAACTATGACCTCTGGAACTACGCCCTCTGGAACTACGCCCTCTACAACTATGACCTGGACAGAAGAGAATGCAATTTATGAAATTATAGGTTTCCTGGATAGCATAAGTTAATGATTGCGGGTTCTCGGGGTGGTGGGCTGAAAATTGGGCTTCTGTTCTTCCATTCCCTGCAAATAGCATAGAGAGTTTCGTGATCATTCCAAACGACCGCCATTCGGTTGCATACTTAGCCAATTTTATAGACGCGGCTTCGCGGATAGGTTGTATCGAACTATGGTGTATACATTATCATTTCCAAATTAGTTTTCTTTAAAAGAAGGGTTACTGGACAAAAGACATGGAAATTTATCAAATTATAGGTTTCCTTGACAACATAAATTAAACATAGGAAATATGTAATTTTATAAAGTAGATATATAAAGCATCCACGAAGCCCTCATCCCATACTTAGCTAGTTTTTGCATTGCGGGTTCTCGGGGTAGGCAGTTGAAAATTGACAATCAGAGAGTTTTGTGATATACAAATTGACAATCAGACTTGCAGACTATTTGAATTTGAAGGGCGTCATGTCCAAAAAATTTAGCATTCTCAAAATAGTTTACTTTATATACATTTTACATACCCTGGTGGACCAAAAACACACAAAAAAAATAGTAGGCATTTTTTGGATCGCGGGTTTTGGGTATGGCGGGCTCTAACTTCGGCTTTTATTTTTCTGTGTCCTACAAATAGCGCGAAGAGTTCCATGATATACAAATTGACAATCGGACTTGCGGACTATTTGAATTTCAAGGGCTCACGTGCAAAAAAACTAGCATTCTCAAATTACTTTTCTTTACGTATGTTTTACATACGCTCGTCAACAAAAACAAAAAAATAGTAGTAACGTCTGTTACACAGGGCTCCATCCCTGGTACCTTCAGCGCTTCCCAATACGCATTAAATATGCTTTCAAAAGTCAGAACCGACCAGACAGGTTCGAAAAGATGGGATTTAATAACTAGAAAGCCCGAGGACATCTCCCATTAAAATGAATAGACAGGCGAATATTATGGGATCTGGTAATTTCTTTTTTCCTATATTTT